>CM047497.1:1800000-2094910 GCA_026122505.1 Aldabrachelys gigantea
GACAGTCAATGTGCAGGAGCCCCATGAACGCTTATCTTGACAGACTTTGAGAGATCAAAATGCCAGAAACATGACGAAATTAAGAGTCCACCCAGAAGGGAAGAATGGAGGGAAAGAAAAGCCAGTGACTGATATCAGGGGAGAGAGTCAAAGGACACTGTGGGTAATGAACAAACTAACCGCAAACAACACTACCTAACCTGAGGGCATGGTATCATACAGATACTTGTAAAGACGCATACGGGATAAAAATATTCATATTAATGTAACCTCCTGCACCCCAAACCCCTTTGCCCCAGCTTGGAGCCCCATCCCACATTCCAAACCTCTCATGCCTGGCTCCACCGAGAGCCTGCACCCGCAGTCCTCACCCACCTGCCCATACTCCAACACCCTGCCCCAGCCCGGAGCCCCCTCCTGCACTCCTCATCCCTAGCTCCACCCAGAGCCTGCACCCGCAGTCCTCACCCACCTGCCCGCACTCCAACACCCTGCCCCAGCTCGGAGCACCCTCCTGCACCCCGAACTCCTGGCTCCACCCAGAGCCTGCACCCACAGTCCTCACCCACCTGCCCATACTCCAACACCCTGCCCCAGCCCAGAGCCCCCCCCCGCACCCCTCATCCCTGGCTCCACCTAGAGCCTGCACCCGCAGTCCTCACCACCCTGCCCCAGCCCTGGAGCCCCCTCCTGCACCTGTCATCCCTGGCCCCACCCAGAGCCTGCACCGGCAGACCTCACCCACCTGCCCGTACTCCAACACCCTGCCCCAGCCTGGAGCACCCTCCTGCACCCCTCATCCCTGGCTCCACCCAGAGCCTCCACCCGCAGTCCTCACCCACCTGCCCGTACTCCAACACCCTGCCCCAGCCCGGAGCCCCCTCCTGCACCCCTCATCCCTGGCTCCACTCCAGAGCCTGCACCCGCAGTCCTCACCCACCTGCCCATACTCCAACACCCTGCCTCAGCCCGGAGCCCCCTCCTGCACCCATCATCCCTAGCCCCACCCAGAGCCTGCACCCGCAGTCTTCACCCATCTACCCATCCTCCAACACCCTGCCCCAGCCTGGAGCCCCCTCCTGCACCCCTAATCCCTGGCCCCACTCCAAAGCCTGGACCCGCAGTCCTCACCCACCTGCCCATCCTCCAACACCCTGCCCCAGCGCGGAGCTCTCCCTTGCACCCCTCATCCCTGGCACCACTCCAGAGCCTGCACCCGCAGTCCTCACCCACCTGCCCATACTCCAACACCCTGCCTCAGCCCGGAGCCCCCTCCTGCACCCCTCATCCCTGGCCCCACCCAGAGCCTGCACCTGCAGTCCTCACCCACCTGCCCATACTCCAACAACCTGCCCCAGCGTGGAGCCCCCTCCTGCAGCCCTCATCCCTGGCTCCACTCCAGAGCCTGCACCTGCAGTCCTCACCCACCTGCCCGTACTCCAACACCCTGCCAGAGCCCGGAGCCCCCTCCTGCACCACTCATCCCTGGCTCCACCCAGAGCCTGCACCTGCAGTCCTCACCCACCTGCCCATACTCCAACAACCTGCCCCAGCGTGGAGCCCCCTCCTGCAGCCCTCATCCCTGGCCCCACCCAGAGCCTGCACCCGCAGTCCTCACCCACCTGCCCATACTCCAACACCCTGCCCCAGCCCGGAGCCCCCTCCTGCACCCCTCATCCCTGGCTCCACTCCAGAGCCTGCACCCGCAGTCCTCACCCACCTGCCCGTACTCCAACACCCTGCCCCAGCCCGGAGCCCCCTCCTGCACCCCTCATCCCTGGCCCCACCCAGAGCCTGCACCCGCAGTCTTCACCCACCTGCCCGTACTCCAACCCCTGCCCCAGCGCGGAGCCCCCCCCTGCAGCCCCCGCCGCTGCCCAGTGGCGGTGAGGGAGGGGCGGGGCCGGGCGCTGCACCGATCGCCTCTCTCGCCTGGGTTCCAGCCCAGGGACCCCGGGGCCAGGTGGCTACGGCATCTTGCGTCTTCCCCCGGCGGGTCCCTCCTCTCGGGCTGGCGTTGACGCACGTCGCAGGCCCCGCCCCCCATGCATTTAGAACGCAACCCCAGGCCCCTCCCCCCGAGCTGCACGCGGCACGCGCAGCTCCGCCCTGCGCTCCGCCCCCAGCACGTGCCGGCTCTCAACGGTAACAAACCCACGTGGGACGCGGCAGGGGGTGTGGCGGAGCAGAAGGAGCGAGCGATGGTCCTGATTGGTCCGCGCCTTGACGCAGGCGCAGGGCTGTGCTCAGCTGTCGTACTGCGGGGGAGAGCCGTAAAGTGCGGGAGGTCGTGCGCGGGCAGAGCTTGGGGCAGGTGAGGCAACGACCCCTTCCCCCTCCCTCCGCAGGAGGCGGACAGCGCCCCTCCCCCGCCCAGAGGTCACCCAGGCCCCGCCCGCGGCTCGGTCTGTGTCCCGGGGCCTGGCTCCGGGCCGCGGCGCTGGGAGGGCGGAGACGGGGGCTCCGGGCCGCGGCGCTGGTGCTGTGGGTACCGGGCCGGAGCGCGGGCTTGTGACGTTCGCGGCGGAGCTCGAGCTGCGAGGGCGGCGGGCGCTGGAATCCAGACACGGGCAGGAGCGAAAGCGGCCTTGACCCGCCGGGGATGGATCTGAAATCACTTCGGTGAAGCCTAGTAACGGCCAGTGCGAACCGCCGCCCTCGAGAAGGGAGAAGCGAACCAGCCGCGGAGCGCGGCGAGCCGGCCAGTCCGAGTGCTGCTGCGCGGGCTCGGGTGCGAGTGGGTCACACGGCGAGTCGGAGTCGCCCCCGAAGCTGTTGGATGGAAAAGGCAAATGTCATTTACAGGGGCGGTAGCGCTTCCGGGCACCCCGCTGAGACAGGTGTGAACGGACCGGCGGGGGAGCGCCAAGAGCGGTGGAAAGAACCGTTTAGAAAACGTGGCCTGAGAGGGAAGGGCGAAGGAGCCGGACGTGTTCAGTGTAGCGTGGGGAGCCCGGTACCAGGTTTTAGCTACATTAAGGGCTGTTATAAAGAGGATGGTGGCAGGGGGGTGGGACTAGGTGAACACCTGAGGTCCCTTCCAGCCCTAATAATCTGTTGTTCTATGAATTGATCTCCATGTGTGGGACAAGAAGTCATTAGTGTAGTTTGCAGCAAGAGAGATTTAGGTTAAGTATTAGGAAAAAAGTTTTTTGTTTTTTTAACTATAAGGATAGTTAAGTAGTGGAACAAGTTATCTAGGGAGTTTGTGGAATCGCTCTCATTGGAGATTTGAAGAATAGGTTAGACAAATAGGGCAAGGGTGATCTACCTGAATTAAATTCTGCCTGGGCACAGGGAGATGGACTTGATGACCTCTTCAGGTTCCTTTTAGCCCTATATTTTTGTGATTTCTGGCATGATGCTCATGATCGTGAGGTAATAGTGGCTGGGTCTTTAAAGAAATCTAAGGTAGGTGCCCAACTCCCTTTAAAATTCAAACTCCATTGGATTCCACCCTTGTTGGACACATCTAAAATGAGATTGTAAGCTCAGGGACAGTTACTTTCACTTTTTGTTCATACAGTGAATGTGCACCAGTCATGGTGATATTAAAAAGCTAACTTTGTAAACATAGTTTCCTGTGTGCAAGTTACTGCTGTTAAGTGCTGGTCCCTGTTTCCTTTTCTCCTATTAAAGACGTGTAACCAAGAAATAGTATGTCACTGCCTGTTTTTCTGCATAAGTTGCTCTGCTGTGTCAACACTGAGTTGTGGGGGTGGTATTTGCACATAAACTATGATTGCAGTATAATAAGAACCAGAGATTATTACTAAATACAGGCTGGAGTTTAAGTTCCCTTTAAGCTGCGTGGCCTCACAGCTGCCTATTAAATGCCCTGCAGGTGCTCAGGGCTGCAGTGGGGAGAGATGCTTCTCCCCAAGCCCCAAACCTGCTGCGGCGCGCGTCCCCCCACCCCCGACCTGCCATGGACGGGGGACAGGTGCCCTGGCCCTGAGCCAGTCCAGCCCCGAACCTGCCGTGGCTGTGGGACAGGTGCCCCTCTCTCAACCCCAGCTCAGGTCTGACCTGCCGTGGCCAGGAGATAGGCACTCCTCCCCCCAGCCCAGATGATGCTGTCGGGGGGAGAGCTGGGGGAAGTGCTCTCTCCCCACTTTAGCCCTGGGGAGCCCCACTGCACCCCCAAATCCCTCATCCCCAGTCCTCCCCTGAGCCTGCACCCCCAACCAGAGCCCTCACCCTCTCAAACCCCAATCCTCTGTCTCAGCCCTGAGCCCCCTCCTGCACACCAAACCCCTTGGCCCCACCCCACCACATGAATTTTGTTATGTGCACCAATATGGAAGTGATGTGTCATGCATTGCTTCCATATTGGTGTACATAACAAAATTCATTCTGCATATGGGTGGGAAAAAATAGAGGGAACACTGGTTTGGGGTAAACTGAAGAGAGAAATGTTGTGTTATAACTGGTGAGCTCTACCAGGGTGTGGATCATAGCAGTGGGACTAGACAGTGTATCAGGCTGAGCAATGCCAACTGTACAGCAAGGAGCCTCCAGCAGCATCCATGATAAAACTAGCATCATTATGAAGCAACTGTACAGCCTCTAAGTCAAAGCTGTCTGGATTCTAGTACATGCAGGATGTGCCTCTCCATTCAAATAAAGGATGAACATATCACTTCATTCTCAAACTTCACGTATTGCTATTTAATTTCAGAAGCCAGTTCAAAGATTTCTCTACCGTCCTTCATGCACTTTGACTTTCTCTATTTCCTTCCCTACCGTCTCCACTCACATTGGGATCTTCTCTGTCTCTTCACATGATCTTTCCACTCTTGGTAGAAGAGCCTTTTCTCTGCAGCTCCTGTCACCTGGAACAGAGGTCCTGTGTACATGTCAAAACTTTATCTTGTTCTCTTCCTTATTACTGAGCTAAGCCAAATTCAGAAAAGAGAAACTCTGGGTCTCATTATAAGTCTCCTGATCTGTCTAGTTCCTTTCAGTAGCAAGGCTGTTCTCTGAGAACTCTAAGTCTGCACAGGCTGTTTTGCTGCTTATTCATCCATTGACATTTAAAGATTCCAAGTTGTCAGCATAGAGGCTTTCAGATACCCTTATCGCACATCATGTATTACATTGTCCCAGTCACCACCCTCCTCTTTACTTCTGAGTTCCCAAGAACACCTTTGCACACATGTTCTATGACAGAGGTTCTCAAACGGGAGGTCAGAACCCCTCAGAGGGTCACGAGGTAATTACATGGGGAGTCGCAAGCTGTCAGCTTCCACCCCAAACCCTGCTTTGCCTCTAGCATTTTTAATGATGTTAAATATATTTTAAAGTGTTTTTAATTTGTAGGCGGGGGGGTTGCACTCAAGAGACCAATACAAAACTTTGAGAACCACTGTTCTATGATAAGTAGTAATAATACTCTCTGTTGCTTTTTCTTTCATTAGAAGATGTGGCAGTGAGCTAGCATCTAAACGTGTGTAGGTGGTGTCTCAAGAAAGCTGACTGACACCCCTTGGGATGTTTCTTCGGTTACTGTCAGATGTCCGGTGGCGGACAGCCAGCCGAAGCTGGAGAAGCACGTCCAGCTCCCGGCACATGACCACATCTGCGGCAGAGCCTCCCCCCATTTCCCTGCCAGCTCAGGCACAGGTGGTAATCTGTGGTGGTGGAATTGTGGGCACATCCGTTGCATACCACCTCTCCAAGCTAGGATGGAAGGATATAGTCTTACTGGAACAGGGCAGGTAAGAGTTTGATTTTCTCTTTATTAAAGCATACTGAAACCAAAACCTCAGAACTATATGGGACTTGCGCACCCACGGTATCTTTGTGCGATCTTTCCATCATCTTACTTTCTCCCAGCATCAGAGCTGCTAACGCTGCACATCAGTGATGAGACCTAAGCCAAACCATTGGCTTTGCCCTTTCTTCACAGGCCCCCAGGGAATTCTATATTTTAAGCTCTACTCTACCCAGTGGAACTTTATAGGCCATTCTTAAAAGCCTAAATGCCTCATATAGGGCGAGAAAAGTAACAAAGTTAGTTTTCAAACTACACTTGAGTCTTCTTTCTCTTCCACACTAAACTTTCTCACTGCCATCCTGATGATCTTGCTAGCTTCCCAGGTTATTTACAGTCTCTGACTCCAACATAAACAAAGGAGCTGCTGCTTTGTTTGTCTACACAGTGGCTTGTTCGGGCTGTGAGGCTGAAAAATTGCTGTGTAGGTTTCCAAGCTTTGGAACCCTGTGAAAATGGAGGGTCCCAGAGCTTGGGTTCCAGCCCAAGCCTGAATGTCTATACAGCAATTTTTAGCCCTGCAGCCTGATCCCTGTGAGCTCAAGTCAGCTGACCTGGGCTAACTGCAGCCATACTGTGGGGCCTTTATCCCTCTGTGGACATATCCTGAGTTTATGATATTTCATTCACTATATTAAATTCCCAGAGTCTTCTTGCCAAACCTTCAGCAGTCTATACTTAAGGCAGAGTCTAGGGTGAGGTCTAGATGATGAATTATTGAGTTGGAAGAGGGCAATGTTACATTTATTTGTGTGTGTATATAAAGGAGGCTACGATATAGACTCAGGCCTGCCTGCACAAATTTGCACCATTTTAGCTAAACCTGTGCAAACCTCTGTGTGGATGTTATAAGCCATTTCTGACTGCATCTAGGATTGTCCACAAAGGTGCTTAACTAAACAGGTAGATTTGTGCAAGTGTATGTGTAGACAAACCCCTAATAGCCTCAATCCTGTAGTAGGAGATGGGCAAACTTTTTGACCCAAGTGCCACATTCGGGTTGTAAAACTGCATGGAGGGCCAGGTAGGGAAGGCTGTGCCTCCCCAAACAGCCTGGCCCCTGCCCCCTATCTAGCCCCCTTAGAATCCCTGACCCATCCAACTCCCACCCTGCTCCGTGTCCCCTAACCACCCCCTCCCAGGACCCCCCACCCTTAACCCCCTGGTCCCAGTCCCGTGACTGCTCTGCTCTGACCCCATCCACACCCTTATCCCTTGACAGGCCCCCCGGGACCCCATGCCTATCCAACCCACCCCCTGTTCCCTTGACCCCTATCCACCCCCTGACAGCCCCTCCCCGGACTCGCATGCTTTTATCCAACCCCCTCCCTCTGTCTCCCAACTGCCCCCAGAACCTCTGCCCCATCCAACTGCTCCCTGTTCCCTGACTGCCACTGGGAACCCCCACCTTTATTCAACCTCCTGGCCCCCTTACGAAGCCGCTCAGAACAGCATGTCTGGAAGCCACGCCACCTGGCTGGAGCCAAACATGCTGCCACGCTGCTTGGCTGGAGTGCGCAACCCTGCTGCCCAGAGCGCAACCCGCATGGTGGCGTGGCTGCAGGGGAGGGGCCAGGGGCTAGCCTCCCCGTCCAGGAGCTCGGGGGCTGGGCAGGACGGTCCCTCTGGCCATAGTTTGCCCACCTCTTCTGTAGTAGTTTTGGCCCATAGCTTCATGCATGTGAATAGTCCCACTGCGGTCAGCCTGCTGTCATGAGTAAAGTTACATAAACGTCATCATAGAGTCATAGGACTGGAAGGGACCTCGAGAGGTCATCTGGTCCAGTCCCCTGCACTCATGGCAGGACTAAGTATTATCTCCATAAGCATTAAATGTTTGTAGAATAAAGCCCTGAGTTCATTCTGTCTGTGTTCCCTGATAAGCAGAGGAACCTAGACTTGCTAGGGTTACTGATGGGCAGAGTTAAGCTCTTGTGAAATTTTAAAATAAAATTAGCAATTTTGCAGTTTCATTTCAGTTGAATTTGTGCCTGCAAGGCCCAGCTTTTCTGAGTTTCATTAATGTGATAGTTTTGCATCAAAACACATGGAATCCTCCCTTCCCCCAGGTTTGTGCTTGTGTTTAATGCAAGATTTAATTGCCATACAAATTAAATGTTGAGGATCTTTCTCATAACAAGGCCATCTGAATGAAAATAAGTCTATGTGACGCTCAAATGATCCTGCAAAATAAAGGAAAGAAACCCAGAAAATTTTGCATGTTCTTCATGATATTGGACCATGTTCACAAAATCCTCACAATGTAATTTGAAAACCACAGTTTGGATACTTTCCACAGTCCTAGTAATCACTTTTAATGTGTCACTGTAGCTGAGGCCCTGTCTATACTTCAGCTATAACAGAATCCGGGGGCTGTTGCATCACAGATAAAAGGTGTAGTAGAGACAGGACTTAGCCATAGTCCTATAACCTCGTTAGCATGATGGACTGTCTAGGATTTTGGTCTGGTTACAAGGGATTTAGGTCCCATCTACACAACACCTTTTTAATGCATTATAATCTGGCTTTCTGTCTTGCAGTCAAGATCCCATTTACTCCACAGTAAACTGACCCTAGATTCTGTGGCAAAATCCACTCATTCTGCTTCAGCTTCACTCTCCCCCACATTTCCATGGTGTCTAGATTTCTGCATTGACAACTTGAACAGTAAGCCAGTGGCAGGGCTGGTATTAGAATCCAGGTCTTCTGATTCACGTAATTTTGCTCTATTCACTCCACCATGGTGCCTCATCATGGTGTTAGTTCATTGTTCCCTAGTAGGCTCTGTATTGATATCTTGTTGGGATGAATGAAGTGAGGGGGCACAGACCATGCTTGGCAGCTGCTGCAGATTGCTGATTTGGACTCTTTGTTTTGGAAGATGAGTAAACACAGTAGCAGGGCAGCAGTTTGTATGAGATGCTTTTTCTTTTCAACGGAAGAAAAATATGGACTCCACCCATTTTTTTAAACAATAACTTGGATTCTGAGGAATACAGCAAACATGGCTAAAAAGACCCTGGAATGATGGAATCCATGCAATTTTCCCCACAGTTAAAATTTTCCACCTGTCCTGCTGATGAGTTTTCCTATAGTATTTTTCTTGGAAACAGAGGGCAGTGTTTTTAGCACTCTAAACTTTTTTGTATTCTCTCTTAATTTGGTTCATGCAAAATTTCATTGTTTTCCCCCATTGACAGGATTAGTTGTTGCAGCCTGTGGGCTATTAAATGCTCCAAAGCATCTGTTGTGTAGCTCAGGTTTTGAGTTTAACATGTGACAGAAATCTGAATTAGCTGTGAAACATATCTTGGTTGTACCTAGAGGAGGCTAAGGTTTTATTGCCACAATAAAAAATAGATGTCTGAATCTCTGTGCGTAACCAGTTGTTGCTCAACAGTGATTCTCTGTAGGGCGCTGAGGTTATAGAACCATAGAATATTAGTTTTGGAAGAGACCTCAGGAGGTATCTAATCCGACCCCCTGCTCAAGGCAGGACCAACGCTGAGTAAATCATCCCAGCCAGGGCTTTGTCAAGCTGGGCCTTAAAAACCTCTGAGGCTGGAGATTCCACCACCTCCCTAGGTAACCCATTCCAGTGATTCACCACTCTTCTAGTGAAATAGTATTTCCTAATATCCAACCTAGATCTCCCCTTCTGCAACTTGAGATCATTGCTCCTTGTTCTGTCATCTGCTACCACTGAGAACACCCAAGTCCCATCCTCTTTGGAACCCCCCCTTCAGGTAGTTGAAGGCTGCTATCAAATCCCCCCTCATTCTTCTCTTCTGAAGACTAAACAAGCCCAGTTCTGTCAGCCTCTCCTCGTAAATCATGTGTCCCAGCCCCCTGATCATTTGTGTTGACCTCTGCTGGACTCTCTTCAATTTTTCCACATCCTTTCTGTAGTGGGGGGTCCAAAACTGGATGCAGTACTCCAGATGTTGCCTCACCAGTGCCAAATAGAGGAGACTAATCACTTTCCTCAGTCTGCTGGCAGTGCTCCTACTAATGCAGCCCAATATGCCATTAGTTTTCTTGGCAACAAGGGCAAACTGTTGACTCATATCCAGCTTCTCATCCACTCTAAACCCCAGGTCCTTTTCTGCAGAACTGCTGCTTAGTCAGTTGGTCCACAGCCTGTAGCAGTGTATGGGATTCTTCTGTCCTAAGTGCAGGACTCTGCACTTGTCCTTGTTGAACCTCATCAGATTTCTTTTGGCTCAGTCCTTCAATTTGTCTAGGTCACTCTGGACCCTACCCCTACCCTCCAGGTTATTCATGTCTTTCTGATTATGAATTCCTATCTCAGAACCAAATGTGTGGGATTATAGGGCTTGAAATGTCTGCAAGAGATGCCCATACCAGATAACTTAGTGTTTTTTAAAGTCATCCTCACTAGCAAGACATTAGTACTGCAGAGGGCTATTGGAAGGCTGTTGGATTAAAGGTAGATATCCTGAGTAGGGAAGATGTGCCCACTGCTCTGCTCGTTAAACTGCTGGATTTTAGCAGAAGTTTCCAAAAAGTATTCAAAATAGAATGAAAATGTTTTGCTTACTCAGCCGTGCATTTTTTTTTAAATGAGACCATGCTGGTATTGCTGTGTGAAAGGAGACAGAATACACCTGTATCAGAGGGGTAGCCGTTTTAGTCTGGATCTGTAAAAGCAGCAAACTATCCTGTTGCACCTTATAGATTAACAGACGTTTTGAAGCATGAGCTTTCATGGGTGAATACCCACTTCGTCAGATGCATGTAGTAGAAATTTCCAGGGGCAGGTATATATATGCGAGCAAGCTAGAGATAATGAGGTTAGTTCAATCAGGGACGATGAGGCCCTGTTCTAGCAGTTGACATGTGAAAACCAAGAGAGGAGAAACTGGTTTTGTAGTTGGCAAGCCATTCACAGTCTTTGTTTAATCCTGAGCTGATGGTGTCAAATTTGCAGATGAACTGAAGCTCAGCAGTTTCTCTTTGAAGTCTGGTTCTGAAGTTTTTTTGCTGCAGGATGGCCACCTTAAGGTCTGCTATAGTGTGGCCAGGGAGGCTGAAGTGTTCTCCTACAGGTTTTTGTATATTGCCATTCCTAATGTCTGATTTGTCTGCTTCCCATGGGTCCAGATGATGAAGATGTCATCAGTGTAGCATACAATGAATTGATGACCTTCCAGAAAACACCATCCTAGCCACCATGGATGTAGAGGCTCTCTACACAAACATCCCCCACACAGATGGAATACAAGCAGTCAGGAACAGTATCCCTGATGATGCCACAGCACAACTGGCTGCCGAGCTCTGTGTCTTTATCCTCTCACACAACTATTTCAAATTTGGTGACAATATATATCTCCAGATCAGTGGCACCACTATGGGCACCCGCATGTCTCCTGCCCCTGGAAATTTCCACTACATGCATCCGACGAAGTGGGTATTCACTCACGAAAGCTCATGCTCCAAAACGTCTGTTAGTCTATAAGATGCCACAGGTTCTTCTTCGAGTGATTGCTCATATCCATTCCAGTTAGGAGTGTGCGCGCTGCATGCACGTTCGTCGGAAGACTTTTTACCCTAGCAACGCTTGGCAGGTCAGCTGGGCGCCCCCTGGAGTGGAGCCGCTATGGCACCGGATATATACCCCAGCCGACCCGGCCACCCTTCAGTTCCTTCTTACCGCCCATGTCGGTCATTGGAACAGTGGAGTGCGGCTTAGCTGACCTCCACTTCCCTAGCTACTCGTAGTTTCTCGTTAGTTATCGTGTATGTAGTTATAATTCTGGTGTGTGTGTGTGTATATATATATATGTGTGTGTGTGTGTGTGTGTGTGTATATATATATAGAGAGAGAGAGAGAGAGAGAGAGAGAGTTATACGTTCTTACCTTAATAGTATAGTTTAGTAATAGTTAGCGGGGTTTGGGGAGTACCCCTTCCCCGCACTCAGTGCTGGAGCCCATGCTTGGCTCACTGGGTTTCAAACCGTGCTCGGCCTGCCATAGGCCGATGTCAACAGGAGATCCGCACGACTCCTGTTTTAAGTGCCTCGGGGAATCGCACTTGACAGCTCCATTTGCAAGGCTTTCGAGCCACGAAGAAAAAAGGAGCGGGACATCAGACTGAAACAGCTCCTCACGGAGGCGGCTCTCACCCCTCCACCTTCGGCACCGAGCGCTGGTCAGTCGGTGAGCAGAAGTGCCTCCGCGGCGCCAGACCTCACCGGTACGCCTAAAGACTCTCGGCATCGAACGTCACCGGCACCGAAGTCGGCTCCATGACGCTCCCTCTCCCCGAGGTTGAGGAAGGCCAAGACTCCTGCTGCGTTGGCACCGCCCGCACCGCAGCCAGAGAGTACGCATAGGTTGGGTCGCCCAGCGCTGACACCTGCCCCGGCGCCGACTAAATCAGCACTGTCGATTCCAGTGCCACAAGGGCCATCGAGTCCAGGGCCTGTTAGCTCCCCGGCGCGTACCATGGGAGAGCTCACCATGCCGTCCACGCCAGAGGCGTTTTCAGCGGCGAGAGATCTAATCGCCTTGACAGACTCGGCACTGCCTCTACCCCTGGCACCGCCGGTGCAGGTAATCCAATCTATAGGCAAGACGATCCTGATTAGACCACTGTCTGTCGGTGCAGCGGACGCTCCATGTCAAGATGACGCTCTGGTTCTCCTACACAGCACCGGTCAGACTCGCAGCACCAGTTGGACTTCCATTCTCCGGCTCACTACCCATGGCACCGCTCCAGTTCTCGACACCGATCCAGGCACCGTGCCTCCCAAAGCCATTCACGCCGCAGGGATTCGAGATCTCGGTCGACCTCCTGGCACCGATCTGGTCCCAGGTCCCGATCTCGATCCCGGTACCGATATGAGTCCCGGCACCAGTCCCCAATAAGGAGGGGAGCTAGGTCCGTGGGAACTTCAGCACAAGGCTTCTCTGCTCCTCCATGGCCATCCAGACATACGTCGGTGTCCTCCCACGCGGACAGTTACTATGACCAAGATCGCGATGCGGATGTGCCTACCGGAGTCTTTCAAGAGGTCCTGTCTCAGGACGCAGGACCTCACCAGTGGTCCTTTTGGACACCTTGGGCGTACCATCAGGCCCAAGGTGCTCCGCTAGTTCAGGCCTGCTCCGCTTCCTTAGCGCATTGAGCACCAGAGGCCACAGTTAGCCGTTCCCTTCCATCCGGGACAGAGGAGCCAATGGTCCACCCACCGGGTTCCCCGGTGCTGCTGGAGCAGGAACCAGTGCATGAGCAAGAGGTTATACAGGAGCTGCTCCTCCCTGGTGTTTCATCATCTTCCTCTCCAGATGAGGCAGTAGCAGGGACTTCCTCCTCGGGGCCACCTCCAATAGCCCTAAGAGCCCATCAAGACCTTCTTAGGAGGGTAGCTCTCAGTATCAGTCTTCAAGTGGATTTGCCTTTTATCAGGACCATCCAGGCCACTGCCGACACCTTATGGCAGTCCCCAGCCTCCATTCCCCCTACGGCAAAGGGAGTCGAGCAGAAATACATGGTACCCTCTCGGGGGTATGAGTATCTATATGTCCTCCCTCCTCACTAGTTGTCCAATTGGTCAACGAGAGAGAACGCCATGGCCAACTGGCGCCAGCCCCCAAATCAAAGGAGGCTAGGCGTATAGACCTACTCGGCCGCAAGGTGTATTCGGCAGGCGCCCTACAGCTCCGAGTGGCAAATCAGCAGGCTCTACTGAGCCGTTATAATTACAACACCTGGGCGGAGGTGGGTAGATTTACAGAACTACTCCCCCCGGACTCCCGCCAGGAATTCGCTGCATTCCTAGAAGAAGGGAAAAAGGTGGCCAGAACCTCCCTCCAGGCTTCTCTAGATGCGTCCGACTCGGCAGCGAGAACTCTGGCCTCTGGTATCACCATGAGACGCATCTCATGGCTACAGGTCTCCAACCTCCCACCCGAGCTGCAGTATACCATCCAGGACTTACCTTTTGATGGCAAGGGTCTGTTCTCGGAAAAGACCGACCCCAGGCTACAGAGCTTAAAAGACAACAGGGTCATCATGCGCTCTTTAGGCAGACATACACCCATTACCCAACGCAGACCTTTCCATCCCCAGGCTCGCCGCCCGTACTTTATGCCCAGGCACAGGCAAGACTTCAGCAGATAGCGCAGGCGGGGTGGCCGTAGACGCAAGTCCGGGCCCCAAGGGGGTCAAAACCACGGCCCCTCAAAACCACCACCAGGACCTAAGTCTGCCTTTTGAAGGTACGCCCGAGGACGGCTACCAGTTTCAGGACAGGATCCTTCTCCTCCCTTCTCCAACCACCTCTCCCACTTCCTCCAGGCGTGGTCCCAATTGACCTCAGACCTCTGGATCCTACGCACGGTGAAACAAGGATACCGCCTCCAATTTGTTTCAACCCCACCTTCCTACCCTCCAACCCAGTCCCTCTTCAGACAGCTGCAGCGGCACAGGAGCCAGCAAACAGAGCTGCTAACAGGGGAGTTTCAATGGGAGTTTCCAGGGGGAGGGTGCAGGGGAGACTAAGGCGGAGAAACCAACAAGCCAGATAAGGGAGGGGGCAAGGGTCTGCCAGCAGCCCAGTGCTTGTTGGGGGCCTGTGGTGCGGTGTGTGGCGTGGACTGCCAGGCACAGAGTTGGAAGACCATGAGTGAGACAGAGGCAGCAGTGAGAGACACACTGAGGATGACCGGATGTGGAAGCTGTGGCATGTACATGGTCCTGGAGGGGGCACCGGAAAGGAGTTTTGTCTGCATGAAGTGCCGCCTGATAGAGCCGCTGGAAGAAAAGATAAGAGGACTGGAGATGCAGGTGGAAACTCTGGCTGAGTTTAGAAGGGGGTTTGAGCAGATGATGGAACACAGACATGATGAGGCACAGGAGATAAGCTCAGGCATGCAGATAGAAGCAGGAGCAAAGAATTCTGAGGAGAGACTGCTGGGTGAGGAAAGTGGACGGTGGAAGCATGTGACTAGGAGAACAAGGCAGAGGAAAAGACGGGCCAGCGACGTAGAAATAGAACTCAGGAACAGGTTTGCTGAGTTGGAAAATGAAGATGGAGCACAGCAGGGGCTCTCTGAAGGAGAGAGGGCAAGGAAAAAGAGACGAGCAGCTAGTCCTGCAGAAGGAGGGGAGGAGTCAATGGAGGCGACACCAAGTATGAGCCCCAGGAGGATTGCAAGGGCGAATACGAATCGAGAGGACTTGCAGCCAGCAGGTGCAGGGGATAGTCCGGAGAATCACACTGTCACCAGGAAAAGGCAGGTCTACGTGATTGGAGACTCCTTACTGAGAAGAATAGACAGGCCTGTAACTAGACCTGATCGGGAGAACAGAAGGGTGTGCTGTCTGCCGGGTGCTAAGATACAGGATGTGGACCTGAGGCTGAAAAGGATCCTAGTGGGAGCGGGAAAGAATCCGTTGATTGTCCTTCATGTGGGAACGAATGATACGACTAGTTACTCGCTGGACTGTATCAAGGAGGACTGTGCCAGACTGGGGAAGACACTCAAGGAAATTGAGGCTCAGGTGATCTTCAGTGGGATTCTGCCGGTTCCTAGAGAAGGGCGACGAAGGAGTGACAATATTATGACGATTAACAGATGGCTCAGGCAGTGGTGCTATAAGTAGGGCTTTGGGATGTACGGTCATTGGGAAGCATTTACGAACAGACGACTGTTCTCCCGGGATGGACTTCACCTAAGAAAGGAGGGAAATAGACTTCTAGGATGAAGGCTTGCCGACCTCATTAAGAGAGCTTTAAACTAGGAAGTTGGGGGAGATGGTTGGGAGATGTCCAGGCGATCTCCACGCCGGAATTTAACCTGGAGAGGGAAGTAAACAAAGTGAGAGGGGATACGCTTGTGGAACGAAGAATTGACCCAAGGAGGAAAAGCGGTGTAGAAACTGGACTAACAGGTGATGCTGGTGGTAGAATGTCTGTGCACAACGGGGTAAAGAATGTCACTGACGCCAAACGCCAAAAATTAAAATGTCTGTACACTAATGCGAGGAGCCTAGGTAACAAGATAGAGGAACTGGAGCTACTGGTGCAGGAAGTGAAACCAGATATTATAGGGATAACAGAAACCTGGTGGAATAGTACTCATGACTGGAGTACAGGTATTGAAGGCTATGTGCTGTTTAGAAAAGACAGGAAGAAAGGCAAAGGTGGTGGAGTAGCATTGTACATCAATGATGAGGTTAACTGTAATGAAATAAGAAGTGATGGTATGGATAAGACAGAGTTGGTCTGGGCAAAAATCACACTGGGTAAAAAAGCGACTAGAGCCTCCCCTGAGATAGTGCTTGGGGTGTGCTACAGACCGCTGTGATCTGATTTGGATATGGATAGAGACCTCTTTAATGTCTTTAATGAAGTAAACACTAAGGGGAAATGTGTGATCATGGGAGACTTCAACTTCCCAGATATAGACTGGAGGACAAGTGCTTGCAAGAATAATAGGGGTCAGATTTTTCTGGATGTGATAGCGGATGGATTTCTTCACCAAGTAGTTGAAGTACCGACAAGAGGGGATGCCATTTTAGATTTGGTTTTGGTGAGCAGTGAGGACCTCGTAGAAGAAATGGTGGTAGGGGACAACCTTGGTTCGAGTGATCATGAGCTGATTCAGTTCAAACTAGATGGAAGGATAAACAAAGGTGGATCTGGGATTAGGGTTTTTGACTTCTCAAGGGCTAATTTTAAAGAGTTAAGGAAATTAGTTAGGGAAGTGGATTGGATGGAGGAACTTGTGGATTTAAATGCGGAGGAGACCTGGAATTACTTTAAGTCGCAGCTGCGGAAACTGTCGGAAGCCTGCATCCCAAGAAAGGGGAAAAAAACCATGGGCAGGAGTTGTAGGCCAAGCTGGATGAGCAAGCATCTCAGAGAGGGGATTAGGAAAAAGCAGAAAGCTTACAGGGAGTGGAAGAAAGGTGGAATTAGCAAGGGAAGCTACCTTAGTGAGGTCAGAACATGTAGGGATAAAGTGAGGAAGGCTAAAAGCCATGTAGAACTGGACCTTGCAAAGGGAATTAAAACCAATAGTAAAAGGTTCTATAGCCACATAAATAAGAAGAAAACAAAGAAAGAAGAAGTGGGGCCGCTATACACTGAGGATGGAATGGAGGTTAAGGATAACCTAGGCATGGCCCAATATCTAAATAAGTACTTTGCCTCAGTCTTTAATAAGACTAGTGAGGAGTTTAGGGATGATGGAGGGATGATGAACGGGAATGAGGATATGGAGGTGGATATTACCGCATCTGAGGTAGAGGCCAAACTTGAACAGCTTAATGGGACAAAATCGGAGGGCCCGGACAATCTCCATCCAAGGATATTAAAGGAACTGGCGCATGAAATTGCGAGCCCATTAGCGAGAATTTTTAATCAATCGGTAAACTCAGGGGTTGTACCGTACGACTGGAGAATTGTTAACGTAGTTCCTATTTTTAAGAAAGGGAAAAAAAGTGATCCGGGTAACTATAGGCCTGTTAGCTTGACGTCTGTAGTGTGTAAGGTCTTGGAAAAAATTTTAAAGGAGAAAGTAGTTAAGGACATTGAGGTCAATGGTAATTGGGACGAATTGCAACATGGATTTATTAAAGGTAGATCGTGCCAAACCAACCTGATCTCCTTCTTTGAGAAGGTGACAGATTACTTAGACAAAGGAAATGCGGTAGATCTAATTTACCTCGATTTCAGTAAAGCATTTGACACGGTTCCACATGGGGAACTGTTAGTTAAATTGGAAATGATGGGGATGAATATGAAAGTTGTAAGGTGGATAAGGAACTGGTTAAAGGGGAGACTCCAGCGGGTTGTACTGAAAGGTGAACTGTCAGGCTGGAAGGAGGTTACTAGTGGAGTCCCTCAAGGATCGGTTTTGGGACCGATCTTATTTAACCTTTTTATTACTGACCTTGGCACAAAGAGCGGGAATGTGCTAATAAAGTTTGCGGATGACACAAAGCTGGGGGGTATTGCTAACACAGAGAAGGACCGGGATACGATACAGGAAGATCTGGACCACCTTGTAAACTGGAGTAATAGTAATAGGATGAAATATAATAGTGAAAAGTGCAAGGTCATGCACTTAGGGATTAATAATAAGAATTTTCGATATACATTGGGGACGCATCAGTTGGAAGCAACAGAGGAGGAGAAGGACCTTGGGGTATTGGTTGATAGCAGGATGTCTATGAGCCGCCAATGCGATATGGCCATTTAAAAAGCAAATGCGGTTTTAGGGTGCATCAGGCGAGGTATTTCCAGCAAGGATAAGGAGGTGTTAGTACCGTTATATAAGGCGCTGGTGAGACCCCACCTGGAATATTGTGTGCAGTTCTGGTGTCCCATGTTTAAGAAGGATGAATTCAAACTGGAACAGGTTCAGAGACTGGCTACTAGGATGATCCGAGGAATGGAAAACCTGCCTTATGAAAGGAGACTCAAAGAGCTGGCCAAAAGAAGGCTGTGGGGGGATATACTTGCTCTATATAAATATATCAGGGGGATTAACGTTAGGGAGGGAGAGGAATTATTTAAGCTTAGTACTAATGTAGGCACAAGGACAAATGGGTAAAACGGATATTAGGAAGTTTAGACTTGAAATTAGACGAAGGTTTCTAACTATTAGGGGAGTGAAGTTCTGGAACAGCCTTCCAAGGGAAGTAGTGGGGGCAAAAGACTTTTCTGGCTTTAAGATTAAGCTTGATAAGTGTATGGAGGGGATGATATGATGGGATAGTTTAATTTGGGCAATTGATCTTGGATTATCAGCAGATAAGTTGCTCACTGGTCTGTGAGGGGATGTTGGATCGGATGGGATTTGAGTTACTGCAGAGAATTCTTTCCTGGGTGCTGGCCGGTGAGTCTTGCCCACATGCTCAGGGTTTAGCTGATCGCCATATTTGGGGTTGGGAAGGAATTTTCCTCCAGGGCGGATTGGCAGGGGCCCTGGAGGTTTTTCGCCTTCCTCTGCAACATGGGGCATGGGTCGCTTGCTGGTGGATTCTCTGCAGCTTGAGGTCTTCAAGCCACAATTTTGAGGACTTCGATAACTCAGTCATGGGTTAGGGGTTGTTACAGAAGTGTATGGGTAGGGTTCTGTGGCCTGCTTTGTGCAGGAGGTCAGACTAGATGATCATATTGGTCCCTTCTGACCTACGAGTCTATGAGTCTATGAGACCCCTCTCACGAGCAATTCCTCTTACAAGAGGTGCAGACTCTCTTCTCCACAGGAGCAATAAAGGAGGTACCACAAGACGAGAAGGGAAAAGGGTTTTACTCCCATTACTTTCTGATCCCTAAGTCGAAAGGAGGCCTCAGGCCTATCCTAGACCTGCAAGGCCTCAACAAGTATATGGTGAAGTTGAAGTTCCGCATGGTCTCCCTGGGGACCATTATCCCGTCCTTGGAAACTAGTATGCTGCCCTCAATATGAAGGACGCGTACTTTCACATCGCCATTTTTCCTCCACACAGGAGGTATCTTCGCTTTGTAGCCAACCACCAGCACTTCCAATTCACGGTCCTCCCCTTTGGCCTCTCTACGGCCCCAAGTGTGTTTACAAAGTGTATGGCCGTAGTTGCCGCACACCTCTGCTGACGTCGGATACAGGTATTCCCATATTTGGACGACTGGCTCATCAAAGAGACCTCCGAGACACAGGTCGAACAACATATAGACATCCTCAGGGGACTGATGCTTAATATGGAGAAATCCACACTGGTTCCCACACAAAGGCTAGACTTCATAGGGGCAACCCTGGACTCCAATCTAGCCAAGGCCTACCTACCTCAGCCGTGATTCCAGGCAATCACGATGATCATTCGAGGTCTGCAGAACTTCCCGACGACCTCGGCTCGCACGTGTCTCGGTCTCCTAGGTCACATGGCTGCCTGTACTTACGTGACCAAATATGCCATGCTCTGCCTCTGGCCCCTCCAAACATGGCTCAATTCGGTCTACCATCCGGGCAGGGACCCAATAGATACGATAGTCACCATTCCCCCGAGCACCCTATGCTCCCTCGACTGGTGGCTAACTCCCTCCCTGGTGTGTGCAGGATTACCGTTCCATCCATCACAACCCTCGCTGTTCCTGACAACAGATGTGTCATCTCTCGGATGGGGAGCTCACCTCGGACACCTTCATACCCATGGCCTTTGGTCATCACAGGAGCTAACACTTCACATAAATGTCCGAGAGCTGAGAGCAGTCCGCCTCACGTGCTAGGCATTCCAGCAGCATCTGCACGGCCGTTGTGTCTCAGTGTTTACAGACAACACAACGGCCTTGTATTATATCAACAAACAGGGAGGAACTCGATCTTCCCCCCCATGTCAGGAGACCATCCGACTCTGGGACTTCTGCATAGCCCACTCGATAGACCTGGTAGCATCCTTTCTCCCAGGGGTTCGGAACACTCTGGCGGATCAGCTGAGCAGATCCTTCTTTTGGCACAAATGGTCGATAAGACCAAACGTTATTCATTCGATCTTCCAGAAGTGGAGCTTTCCCCACATAGACCTGTTCGCCTCTCGCACGAACAGGAAATGCCAAGCATTCTGCTCCTTCCAGAGTCTTTCATCGGGATCGATCACGGACGCATTCCTCATGTCGTGGAAGCACTGCCTGCTCCATGCCTTTCCACCGTTCCCTCTGGTTCACAAAGTCCTGATAAAACTCCGCAGGGACAGAGCGCATCTAATCATGATCGCGCCAGTGTGGCCCAGACAGCACTGGCACACCACACTGCTCAACCTGTCCATAGCCAGCCCAGTTACCCTGCCACTCCTCCCGGACTTCATAACACAGGACCATGGCAATCTTCGCCACCCGGACCTGCAGGCCCTTCACCTCACGGCATGGCTCCTGCGTGGCTAAACAGATTGGAGTTATGCTGCTCCGCCCCGGTACAACATATACTCCTAAGTAGCAGAAAGCCTTCCACTCGGTCAACATACCTTGCCAAGTGGAAACGTTTCTCCTGCTGGTGTGAAACGCAGAATGCTACTCCTTCTGAGGTCTCAATCCCCACTGTCTTGGACTACCTCTGGTCCCTTAAGCAGCAGGGCCTGGCGATATCTTCTTTGAGGGTGCACTTGGCTGCTATCTCCACATTCCATCCAGGAGAGAGTGGCCACTCCGTGTTTTCCCACCGTTTAGTTACTAGATTTCTTAAGGGCCTGGAGCGCTCTACCCCTCAGTACACCGCCCTGCCCCCACCTGGGACCTCAATCTAGTCCTAAACAAACTTATGCATCCGCCATTTGAGCCGTTGGCAACTTGCTCACTGCTATACTTGTCCTGGAAGACAGTCTTTCTAGTGGCCATTACATCGGCCAGACGGGTCTCTGAACTTCGAGCACTTACGGTGGACCCACCGTATACTGTCTTTCACAAGGACAAGGTACAGTTGCGACCTCATCCGGCATTCCTCCCTAAGGTAGTGTCGGCCTTCCATACCAACCAGGACATCTTCCTTCCAGTCTTCTTTCCAAAGGCTCATCTCGACGGGAGCAGCAGTTACACTCCTTAGATGTCCGTAGGGCGCTCGCTTTTTATATCGAGCAGACAAAGCCCTTCTGAAAATCCCCCCAACTCTTTGTTGCAGTGGCTGACCGGATGAAAGGCCTACCTGTCTCCTCCCAGAGGATCTCCTCTTGAGTAACAGCATGCATACGCACATGTTATGACCTGGCTCATGTCCCTTCGGGCCATCTCACTGCGCATTCTACCAGAGCTCAGGCTTCATCAGCCACCTTCCTGGCCCATGTACCCATCCAGGAGATATGTTGCGCAGCTACCTGGTCCTCGGTCCACACCTTTGCTTCGCACTATGCTCTGGTCCAACAGTCTAGAGATGATGCAGCCTTTGTCTCAGCAGTTTTGCACGCTGCCACATCTCACTCCGACCCCTCCGCCTAGGTAAGGCTTGGGAATCACCTAACTGGAATGGATATGAGCAATCACTTGAAGAAGAAAAGACGGTTACTCATCTTTGTAACTGTTGTTCTGCGAGATGTGTTGCTCATATCCATTCCAAACCCACCCTCCTTCCCCACTGTCGGAGTAGACGGCGAGAAGGAACTGAAGGGTAGCCGGGTCAGCTGGGGTATATATCTGGTGCGATAGCGATGCCATTCCAGGGGGCGCCCAGCCGACCCGCCGAGTGTTGCTAGGGTAAAAAGTCTTCCAACAAACGTGCACGCGGCGCGCACACACCTAACTGGAATGGATAATGAGCAACACATCTCAAAGAACAACAGTTACAAAGGTGAGTAACCATCTTTTCTTCGCTGCTTTTACAGAATATACCTGATGGACATGTAGTTTTACAAGACATGTACGTGATACTGGAGCAGACAATAATTTCCTTGAATATGGCCCCTCTCCTGCTTGATGTGTCTCACCAATTGCTTCTGTTGGAATCCTAAGTCATTTTGAATTAGTTTCTAGGATTGTAATGTCATTTTCTTCGAGTGCGGTCCTTGTGGGTGCTCCACTCCAGGTGATGGTGTGTCGTGGCGCCATTGAGCGGGGATCTTCTGTAGCAGTGCCTGGTCGGGATGCACACGCTCAGATGCAGTCTCGCAATGTCGTTAGGGTCTTCTTGAATGCATGCGTCCCGCACCCCTTTCAGTTCCTTCTCAACCGTCCTCGGCTGAAGATGGGACTCAGGGCAGCGCTTATCTCTTACCTAGTTACTCTAGGAAATAAGTAGAGAAAAATAGAAATAGTTAGCTAGCCATTTCCCAGTTCTCCCTTTCCTTTAGCACAGTTCATTAGTTTAAAAAAAAAAAATTCCCCCTCCTCCGCCAAGTTAGTCTCTTGTTGAGACTTCCTTGGCCGCTTATACTTTCATTATGGTGGGGTTGCCAGGCTTTCAGAAATGTGGGTCCTGCAAGGAGTTCTGCCGCGGTCCATTAGGCACTCACTCTGTTAATGCCTCGACGAGACACACCTCCGTGCGAAGTGTCTCCTTTGTACCAACTTAAAAACTAGAGCTCCCCATGACAGAGACTTGCAGCTAAAAATGCTCCTCATGGAGAAAGCTCTGTAGCCGCCTATGGAGAAGGGCAGTAAACCCTCTCCGTCATGCTCCCCTGCCAAGTCAGAACCAGCCGGGAGCGCGGCTTCACCCTCTCAAGTGAAGGGCAGGAAGCCCTAATGTCTCCTGTCAGAGACACTCAAAAGGGTAAAGGATCTCCTACAAGGTCTTTACCCTTGGTGCTGACAGCATCCAGAGCAGGCATCTCTGATCACCCCAGCACCTCAGCAGCAGCTCACGCGGAGCGCAAAAGCAGTGACCCGACTTCCTGCAGTGGGAAGCTCTCCTCAGCACCGGTCCCACTGGCACTGACAATAGACCCAGTGCCGGCAGCACATTCCACCCTGGTGCCGACAAGAACATTGGCACCGAGCCTGTCTGCCACCCCTGGAGCAGATTCAGACCCCCATGCGGCTCTCACAGAGGTCTTGCAGCTCCTACAAAAGCGAAACAAATATCACTCGAGGCTGCCGCTCACACTTCATGCTCTGCAGCACGCTAGCCTAGGGATCAGCAACAATTCCTGCATCAGCAGGATGTCTCTCTGGCTCCTGAGCCTGACTCTCTGCTCCTCGACATGGACTCCTCACTGCTTGAACAGCAGCTCTCGCCACCTGACCTGGCTACTTTCACAGATAGTGAGAATCACATACTGCACCAGGCAGAGTTCTGCCCGCTTGAGTCTCCCCCTCCACCGGAGCCGTACACACCCCAAGACATGGCGCATCATAAGAATCAGTCTCAGTTTCCCTACTTTATCCCCCAGTGGCCAGGACCCAACTTTTCCTGCCCAGTGTCCTGGCCTCAGTGGTACCTGTGGTCAGCTCCTGCCACTGCTCCTCCTTGCGCCCCTTCTACCAGATCGCAAGCTCGTCCTACGCCTATATCCTCAGCTCCATCAACGTCTAGAGCTCCTGAACCTCTTCCTGAAGAGGTAGGCTGTGAACCCTTCCCGGATTTACCAGCTCTTGCCTCACCATCCGCCACAGAGGACGTCCTCATGCCTCCACCTCCACAAAAAGTGCATGACTTTAAGCAATTCCAGGAACTTTTCAAGAGAGCGGCACTCAGCGAGGACATCTCTTTCGAGGAAGTCCAGGAAACACAACATAGACTCCTCAAAATCCTCCAGCCCTCTGCACCTTCAAAGATCTACCCATAAACGAAGCTCTCTTAGAACCAGCTGATACTCTCTGGCAGACCCCTGCCTCCATCCCACCAACTTGCAGGAAAGCTGAATGTAAATACTACATGCCCATGAAGGATGTTGATTTCTTATTTTTCCACCCACAACCCAATTCTCTGCGGCAACACAGAGAACAAAGCAGCCACACTACTTGCCTACTCCTCAGGACAAGGACCTCAAGGGCCTTGACCTCCTGAGCTGCAAGGTTTATACCTCTTCTACTCTACAATTTAAAATTGCAAACTATTGCATCCTCCTTGCAAGCTATGACCTATGACAACTACAACAAGCTCTTTGATTTTACTCCAATATGCCGAAGGACAGGAGAGCGGACTTCAAGTCAGTCCTTATCAAAGGTCAGTTGTTGTCTAGGATGGTACTACAAGTGTCCATGGACATGGCAGATATGGCAGCCCGCACCACTGCAACTGCAGTGATGATGCACCAGTCTTCCTGGCTGGCTGCATCTGGTATCCTCAAGGATTTGCAGACCAAAGTGGAAGACCTTCCCAGGGTTCTATGCAAGATCACAGAGGACAAGGCCTGGGTCACACTTATTGCCCCAGCTTGGTCCAGACAAACATAATATCCTTACCTGCTACACATGTCCATCCTTCCTCCAAGGACTGTCCCCGACAGGTCAGATCTGCTCTCCCAGAACTGCAGTCAGCTTTTCCATCCACAGCTCCGGAAACTCCATCTGACGGTGTGTTTCCTTCATAGTTTCAGTCCCACAAATTAGCCCCAATACATCCTCCTGCACAGTAGAAGAGACTCCACTTGTAAGACTTACCTGCAAAAGTTGAAATGCTTCTCCTTGTGGTGCTTCCACAGATGCCTGACACCCTGAACTGGAACCCTCCATGACATGTTAGATTCTCTTTTCAAACTAAAACAGGACAGACTTTTGCTCAGTTCTGCCAGAATACACCTTGTGGCCCTTCCACCTTCCATGACACTTTTAAATGGCTATTCACTTTTCGCCCACCCCATCATTAAATGCTTCCACATGGGTCTGCAAAATCTCTACCCTGAGATTCATACACCAGTAACCTCCTGGAGTCTAAATCTAGTCCTCCGTGCTCTTTTGAACCCTTCTTTCAAGCCCCTGGCTACCTCATTCCTGCTCCACATGTCCATGAAAGTGTCTTTCTAGGTTGCCATAATGTTAGTGAGAAGGGTAGGTGAAATAAGTGCCCTGATGGCCTACCCTTCCTATACCATTTTCTTTAAAAAGAGGGTTACTATCTGATCCCACCCCAAATTCCTCCCCAAAGTGGTGTCTTCCTTCTACCTTAACCATAAAAAAATAAAAATAAAATATATTGAGATATACCTATCTCATAGAACTGGAAGGGACCCCAAAAGGTCATCAAGTCCAGCCCTCTGCCTTCACTAGCAGGACTAAGTACTGATTTTGCCCCAGATCCCTAAGTGGCCCCCTCAAGGACTGAACTCTCAACCCTGGGTTTAGCAGGCCAGTGCTCAAACCACTGAGCGAGTCCTCCCCCCAGCCAGTACACTTACCTGTATTCCATCCCAAGCCTCACATGACTCCACAGGAAGTGACGTCACATTCCCTTGATGTCCGACGGGCTCTTGCATTCTATCTTGACAGAACTAAACCATTTCGTAAATCCCCGTGGCTATTTGTTTCTGCTACTGAGAGATCCAAGAGTGAGGCTATCTCTAAGCAAAGACTCTCCAAGTGGATCTCGGACTGCATCAGATCCTTCTATCAGATCCAGAATGTTCAACCACCAGGGAATATTAGAACTCATTCTACTACAGCAGTGTCAACATCCATTGCCTTCCTCCACAATGTACCTGTTACAGACATATGCAAGGCAGCCATGTGGACATGTGACCACACATTTGCCAAACATTATGCTATCACATGGGATACCACAGCAGACACCATTGTCGGCCATGTGGTACTATCTACCATTATCCGTCATGCATATTCAAAATCCCACCAAACATAGTGGGTTCTGCTTCACATTCACCTGGAATGGAGCACCCACAAGGACAGCACTCAAAGAAGAAAAGAAAGTTACTCACCTTCCAGTAACTGAGGTTCTTTGAGATGTATGTCCTTGTGGGTGCTCCACTACCCACCCTCGTCCCCTCTACTTTGGAGTACTAATCAGACAATAGGTGAGAAGGAACTGAGTGGAGTGCGGGATATGCGTGCTCAGGCAGACATTAAAGACACCACAAAACAGCAGCTGAGTGCATGTGACCCCACTAGCCACTGCTACCGAAGATCTCCGATCAGTGATGCCGTGATGCGCCTACACCTGGAGTGGAGCACCCCCAGGGACAGAAATCTCGAAGAACCTCAGTTACTGCAAGGTGAGTAACTTTCTCATGTGCATAGTTCAGATGAGCCGTTTGAGCTCTGTATAGCATAGTAAATTATACACTGTGCTGTGGGCTGCTCTGTCTTTGTGACAACACCCCTCAAATTCAGTCAGCTCTGTGGTGCTTTCCTCTGTGTCTTTGACTTGGGAATGTGCTTCCGCTGATTGAAGACTATTTGATTATGCTGTCGGGAGTGATGTCAGTTCTGTTTGATAGGTTCTTGGCATGGTTAAGGCTACGATTTAGTCATGGGTATTTTTAGTAAAAGTGGTGAACAGGTCATGGGCAATAAATAAAAATGAACGGCCCGTGACCTGTCCATGACTTGTATTAAAAATACCTGCGATTAAATGGGGCGTGCTGGGGCAGGGGAGGAGAGGGGGATGCTATTGGGGGTGGCGACGGGCAGCCTCGGGCCAGCGGCTCCAGCTGCTGAGGGCCAGATTGCAGCTGCTTCGGCCGGGGATCACTGCCCAGGGCTGCTCCAGTAGCTGGCCCACTGCCTGGGAGGCCATGGGGTCAACCACACTGGCGCTTGCAGAAGTCACGGAGGTCGTGGAATCCATGACTTCCGTGACCTCCATGACAGATACGGAGCCCTAATCGTTGTCAAAGCACCCTTCAGTGTCCAGCTTTGAATGTAGTCTCGCTGTACTGTGCCTCATTGGACAGCAGTCTTCCTGCCACCTGTGTTTCTTGCTGGGGTGCAAGTATAGGGTGCATCTTATCAACAGGCGGCTAAAAATACACTCTGAAGCTGGACTGCCCAGTGGGGTTTTGTTTGGATCTGGGGTTGGAGGCATCTGGACATTGGATCTGCCCAGTCAATGGAGTACTGCAAACAGAGAGGGCTTTTAACTAACGGGGTTTATTACTCTAACATCAGCTCAACTTACCAGGAATTCACGTCTACCTCAGTTCTGGGCTGTTCTTTCTCCCCGTTTCCTCCTTCCCATATCTTACTGTGATTTCACTTTCTTGTAGCTACACACCACAAGCCGCAAACTCTGGCCGCCAATAAGAGAGGCTGCAATGCCTAGTGCATCTGAGAGATTCTTGTCCTGAGGTTATCCCTGAACCAGAGGCTCTGATATGAAAGCATTTTGTATGAGGACCCTGCTGTATTTTCTCCTGCAGGCTGGCTGCTGGCTCCACTCGATTCTGTGCTGGCATTGTGAGCACAGTCAGGCACTTGTCCATAGAGCTGAAGATGGCTGACTATTCAAACAAGCTGTATCAGCAGTTAGAACAAGAGACTGGAATCAAAACAGGTAAGAAAAGGAACCTCTGATTCAGTTCCCTGCTAAGTGGATTCCATGAACTCCACTGCTTTCTGGGGCTTGGAATGAGAGTAACACTAGCATGTATAATTGCTGGTTTCTAAGCACTGAATGGGGCTTTAGCCCTCTCAGCTTGGAAACACTCCCATGGCATCCTCACGTTTGGATTTCCTGCTGCAGTCATTTAGAACACAACACTTGTGACAGGTAAGGGCAGAACTGTTGAAAGAAAACTGCCCCCATTATGCTCAAATCAGTAACGTAAAAGTTAATCAAGTAAGAGTTAACTAGAATTAACCGTGAAGCTTATACAGATGTATTCATTTTTGTATCTCCAGCGTGGGCAGCAATCTTAGCATAAAGTACTTGTTTATATTGCATGCACACCTGCTTATTAAAGAGGGAGCAGAGGATGAGAGCCCAGTAGTAGCAACTCCACACCTGTTTCCAACCAGCTTTAATAATAGTATGCGAGAAACTTACTGTCACAGATCCACAGGGTGAGTTTGTCTCAAGCCTTTAAACAGTCTATCAGGGAGCATACCCCTCTTAGTGCTAGTCCCTAGGCCTCCACTTTTTGCAAGGGATACCCTGGAGCTCCATTACTTTGGGCCCTGGCTTCAGCATTAATGTTTCTCATCATGGCTCCTTCAGCAAGCCCAAAAGAACCTGAACTCCTGTTGGAGGGAGACTTTTACCCCTTTGGGAGCTACGCAGCCAACAGATGTTTGCAGCAACACAGGGCAGCCTTTTCAGTACAGGACAGCTTTTATTAGTCAACTAGCGTACAATATTTTAGGATCCTTAAATTACAGTGGAAGAGCAAAGCTTACACGCATATCCATGCTGGCTGGCCAACCTGCGTCTGTCGCCCAGAATGTCCAAGATTCAGTCTCTCTCACTGCACAGGGCAGCAGTATCATTAGACCAGTTTTCTGACACCTCAGTTCTTTGTTTCCAGCCGTAGTCACCCTGTTTGCACATGATCTGCCTCCCTTGGCTCCCAGTCATTAAAAGTTAATGTCCAGTCCAGGGCCTTCCGTTGTATCTCCAAGGGAAGCCAGTGATATATTGGCAATTCTTTATAATTCATTCATACCAATCCTGACACTCTTTATGTGACCTACATACATCTCGTAGCTCCCTGTCCTAGAGAAGATGACAACCCCTTGAGTCATAGCAGATCACAATATAAAAGTGAAGGGGAAACAATCATACATTTTTCATAAAAATACAGAAATTTTCCACATTCTCTACAACCACATAAATAGAACATACTTCACTTTTCAAAGTCATGCACTCAGCCGTTAGGATGTGCCAGAATTAAGTTTCCTTCACAACTTTAATTTAGTCCCCTTGTATGTATGTGTTATGAAACAGTATGCCTCATACAACGCACAGAACGGATGGTGTTCTCTTAACAAGAACTGTTCATTGTATGGCACCAGGCCTTATTTACTGCATATTGTTTTGAAAACAGAACTGTTAATTTCCGTATTGGCTTTCCATGATGCTCATCACTACTGTACCTGAGTGCTTCACAAACGATACTCCTAAGAGATAAGGGAGGTGTTAATTCCCTTTTACAGATAGGGTCTAATATATACACTAATTTTGGGTGCCCAATTTGAGACATCTAGGATTAACAGATCGAACCTCAGGATTTCAAATCAGGCATGCAGAAAATAAACACGCAATTAGTGAGCACTATGAAAAGTTTGAGTGACTTGCCTAGTATTGCATAGGAACTCAGTTACAGAAGCGGGGTTAGAATCCAGTTCTTCAGGCAAGCATTCAGCTGCTTGAATCATGAAATCATCATTTCTCTTCCCACAATCCTCTGCCTCATTCACCACTCCACTATTTTGATTCACCCCCAGAGCAAGTACCGCTTGTGCACTGAATGAGTCAGGGTCCTATGGGAAATATGTTATGTGATCATGTAATGAAAGATTATCTTGATGCATACATATACACAGGGGGCCAAATTAAGGTTTCAGCGGATCCTTAATTCTAGCATTTCCTGAGTTCTGAGTACTTGACTTTTAACATAGTTTGTATGTATTTTCCTAGATTTTTAAATATGCAAACTGGAAAAACAAATTCCATCATGTGGCATCATATTGAAACCCACATGGGTCATCAGCAAGGTCAAAACCTTTAGATCCACCATATGAATTAAACCACAACAACTAATGAAGTAACTGATAGCAGTAATAGTTGTCACCCTCTGTGGACCAGAACTAGAGGGGATGGGACACTGCCAGTGGGTTTCACAAATAGTAGAGGAATTCTGAGGCTTGGGGAGCTGAGATGCCATTCTGGGATCTGGAGGGGAATGTGATCTAGTGGGTACAGAGCTTTCTGTCTGCTGTCCCCAAACCTGACCCCTTCTGCCAAGCCCCCTCCAACCTTTCCCTGTCCCAGACTCTCTCCCTTCCTCCAATTCCCAGGTCCTTGCCCAACCAGTCCCAGTCTCCCCGCCACCCTGCTCCTCATCTGTTCCTTCTGTCCACCTCCAGCCTCTGGTGAAACACACTCATGTTCCCCATTACCACTGGGTCTCAGTCCCAGTGTCCTTCCTTGGGCTTCTTGTCCAATCTCTTTGTCCCCATCTTCTTGTCTCAGTTTCCTTACTCAGCTAGTCTTAGTTCTTCCCCCTAACTCTATTTCCTCATCAGATCTGGCTCTCTTCCTCCCTCTCACCCATACCTCTGATTCAAATCCCAATCTTCTTGCCCAGTCCGTCCCAATATCCCCACTCCCTTCTCCCAAGCTCATCTGATCTCAGTCACCCACTTCCTGGCTCCCGGTCTCTGCCCAGCCAGTCCTAGTCTCCTCCCTAACACCAATTTCCAGTCCCAGTTTCTTTCTCCCTCTCCTCCAGTTACTTGTCCCAATCTACTTTTCCTGGCATTCCCTTCGCAGATCTTGTTCCCTCTGCATTCTCCTCCACGCTACCTGTACCGAACAGAGGGAGCACTGAGAGTACAACAGAGTCAGGTTCCCTGCTCTCAGTTCCAGTGGTCAGCCCTGATCCAGTCTGCAGTAGCACAGAGCTGCCGCTTCAGGAAAAGACCTGCTTAGCCCCAGGTCAGAATAGACACAATCTTTGGGGATTTAGATGTGAAACTCTAGCAAGTCTCTACTGTGCATGTGTGAACTGTGATTTTTCAAAGGCATAGCTTGGTTAAATTTGGTTGATTTTTGCAGGGACAGTAAAAGGTACATCCATGACACAAAGGCCACTCCCTTGCCAAATTTCAGGTCCCTGCTCCAAAGTTGGGGGAACTTTAGCTTTTTAAAAGAAAAGTTTGCCAAAATTTTTTACATGGGCAATGCAACACATTTTCCCCTAGCCTCATTCTCAGAATCGCTAAATCATTTAGGCTGAAATTTCAGAATTAACAAATATATAATTTAAGCCCACACAGTTAACGTTTGGCAGAATTATAAGCAACAGAAAACAGGGTCTTACAGTGGAATGTGTCAGACAACCTTAATAATCAGCATTACCAGCACTACCTATAAATAAGGTTAATATTTAAAGGGTTGTATTCGTCCATGAAAGCCAATGGAGTTACGTTGGTGCCAGAAGGTTTATATTCATTTATTACATGTTAAGGTTTTTTCTTCAGCTTATTAAGCAGTTATTAGAGCACCTGGGTCAGTGGTCTGAGTCCCTAGTTCTAGCCTCTTGCCCTGCCAGTTTCTGCTTTACTGGGCAGGAGTGTGTGGAATATAATTGGTGAGAGTATTTATGAACCTGAGTAACTTTTAGCATAAAGCAGGATTAAAATAACTTTAGTAGTCTAAATTAAACTGTGCCTTCTAAAACAATTGTAGGTTACTAGCTAATCAGCATATGAATGTGGGAAGCTGGGCTTTCTTGGCTGCTGTGTATTGGAAGCAATGATTCTGCTGGAAATACGAGGGCTTGGAGAACCTGCCCAACTCAGACTTGACTTTGGTTGGTCATTGTCCTAGGTTACGTGAAGACAGGCTCTATCTCACTGGCTCAGACTCAGGATCGACTGATCTCCCTGAAACGCATTGCCTCAAGGCTCAGGTATATATAAGAGAGAAACTGTACCTGATCTTAAACTTTACCTGTGCTTGCCTTTCCTGAGAGACTAATGACAAGCATCCTCTGTGTGTTCTGTGGCAGTGTAATGGGGATACCTTGTGAAATCATGGCTCCAAAACAAGTGGCACAACTACACCCACTAATCAACATTCATGACCTGGTGGGTGCCATGTATGCGCCAGAGGACGCAGTCGTATCATCTGTCGATGTGAGTCTTGCTCTGGCAAATGCTGCTTCTCGAAATGGTATGAATATTTTTAATCTATAACATGCCAGCTTCCTTGTGTGATGTCTGCCTTGTTGTTATAAAGGAAAACGACCCTTTAATAGGACTGGTATCAGATTTGGAATTCATCTTATTCTGTTTTGATGACCAAAGTCTGCTAATTTCTTTGAAGGAAATGTACTTTAAATCCATTTTTCTCCACTCTAAAGTCAGGTCAGCTCTTGTTTGAGTACTTCATCTTTTGAGATATTTAGTATAAGGAATCATACACCACAGGCTGCTGTAGTGATTATTTATATACAACCCTTCAATTCTACACAATGTTTTCTACCTATAGTAAACCCAGATGGGAGCTTAGTCTAAAGGCACAAGTGGATTCATACCAGTCTGGACAGTTTCATTATATATGAGCCCAGAGAAGTGTGTGATACTGGAATACTGAAGCTGGAATACTTAACTGGACAGGTGGATGTTTGGGGATTTGTAGATGGGCCTGGCATATGCCAGCTGGAAGCTTGTTCAGTGAGATTGGGGTGGTTTGAAAGAAGAAACGAAGTCATGATTTAGCAAAGGAGATGGGAGTGGAACTTGGTCAGAGTGGAAGAAGCTTATGAGGTGAACGAGGGTGAAGCTCTGAAGCCAAGGTGGAGGCTGTATGGCAGCAGCATGTCCTTTGTGCGCAGCAAGGTGTGAGGCCAACAGCCAATTGCCTCCAGTGCTCTGGAAGTGCTGTTCTTATCATTTAGCATCTCCTAGTATTGTACTTATGACTTTGTATCACTGCCTTTGATTGAGAAAAATATGTTGTTAGTCTCACTAAGCACCACCTGGTAGGTTGTCTCAGAACTTCATTGGCTGGAACTTCTGTTTGCCAGTTGAATTTCTGAGTCCTGCTTATTTTCAGTGTCATTCACTAACTGGGGCAAAAGTGATCGTATTCCCTTGAAATAGCCATTAGATTTTGTATCTGTGCCACCATCCAAACTAAAGACTCCAGCATTTATAAATAAAATTTATAGGGTCTTTATTCTGGCTTACAGAGCTCCTTGTTCACACTTCCTTCCTCCTTAAATGTCACCTGCGCTCCCTGTTTGTTTGCTCCTGTCACCCAGTATAAGTCCCACACTTAAAAGGCTCTAACTCCAGCTCACTGCATTGCAGGATCTGTCCTGCTTCATCGTACACAAGCCATCAAGGTTTTCTACATAAAACATTGTATGCAAGTCCTTCTCCTGTTTTCCCTATGAGAAGGTTTAATCTAGTAATAGGAAATGCCTGTGTCTGAAATGGAGGAGAAGCTGTTAATTTGGCTTTGGGATTAGCAGCCTGATTTTTTTCATCCTAGCAGTAAGGCCTGTGGTATCCTGACTCCTTTCTCTGACTTCTCAATGCAGGTGTCCAGATCCATGAGCGGACAAGCATCAGCCATGTCATGATCCAAAAGGGTTGCGTGACTGGAGTGGAGACTGACAGAGGACAGATTGAATGCCAGTATTTTGTCAACTGTGCTGGGCAGGTTAGATCTGATGGGAATTCCCCCCTCTGTGTCCTCTTGTAAGGACTCCAGTGTATTCGGTAGCTGTAATAGCAGAGGGGGAGATCATTCAGTACCAGCTAAAAGCTCATGTCACATTTCTTCAGAATGAATGAACACTTGTCAGCCTCCAAAATAGGAAAATATTGGTTACATCCCCAAATAGCTGTGTTTATACCCTCTCTGTCCATGCTATCTCTGTCCTAATTAGAGCAGTCCTAATTAGCAGTGCTAAGTTTCTGCCACCCATGTATTTGCTTTTAATATAAAGAAGTGTATATGTTCTGTATTTTCTCTGCAGTTTCATACATTATTATAATGTTAAGGTTCACTTTTTCCTGGTCTGCTGCAGTACATCAAAGGCATGCTATTCAGTGCCCCAGAATGGTAGTTATATCTAAGAGGAGACTAGTGCATGCTGTTTGCTTGGCACTATAATCTAAGTGGCAACCTGCTGAGAAGCATCCTGCAATGTGGCAATACGCACCTACCAAGTCTCGGTCAATGGGAGGGGCCCATCTTTCTGAGGTGAAGGACTTTGCTGTGGCTCTTAATGAGACTATTGACTCTCCATAATTTTTCTGGAAATCTTCCTCATTCTAACATCACAGCTTGTCAGCCCTGAAGATATATTTGCCAGTTGATGTTTCTCAGCCTGCAACTGTCCATCTTGGTAACATGGGACCCTAGCAGACCAGGAGGCCATTAGAAGAATCATTGTCTATTATGTTTTCTTTGGATGCCAAACCAGTAGTGACTTCACAGTATAAATTTTTGTTTGTTTGTTTTGTTTTATATCACGATAGCAGACAGAATCTTCAGTCATGGACTAGGCCCCCATTGTGCCAGTTGCTGTTCAAACACAACAAAAAGATGTTCCCTTCCCCAAAGAGCTTATAATCTAAGTAGAGAGGGGAAAAAGTAAATAATTCCGTCTGTCTAAGGCAATATTACAGCAGCATAGACATTGATCTGCTCTCTGGTGCTGTAGCAAAAACACTCAGATGAAGACAAAATATGCATGGGACTCAGCTTTCTCCCAGTCACGTCCACCCTAACTAACCCTTTCTGGTTTCAGTGGGCCTACGAGCTGGGTCTTTCCAATGAGGAGCCGGTCAGTATCCCACTGCATGGCTGTGAGCACTTCTACCTCTTGACACGTCCCTTGAAGAAGCCACTAGAGAGCAACACACCAAGTGAGGACTCTCCTACTCTGATTTATTTTGCTGGTGAATTATCACTGTCCTTCCAAAGGCAAGGCTGACTGGAGAGGCAGAGCTGATGGGTGCAGACATTTTCCATAGTCCTGAACTCTGCCGGGAATGTGCCTTGCATTCAGGCTCACTTGTTTTGAGTGTTCTCTTTCAGAGTTGAGGTGGGGAATAGCTGTCTATTTACTCAAACGTAAACTCTTGCCACAAAAGATGAGTTCTTTTGGGTTTGCCAGCTCAGATAGCAGAAACTGTGGCTCAGGAATGATTTTTACTCTTGCTTTGCAAGTAATTGATGCATCCATCAGAGATGCAACCATGCACTACATGCTCTGGAGGGATGGTGCTAACCTTGCTATTATGTTCTCCTTGGAGACTGCTGTGCCCATATGGGCCATGCATTTCTCTCTTTCAGTTGAAGTTAAGGCTTTACACTGGCATTGGCATGTCATTGAGCAGTAGGGGGCAATCAGAGCACTTGCGATATCAACCCTTCCCTCCCCAGACACTTGGCTTTTGGCTCCCGTAAAGGGGAGCACACATATGGATACCAGGGCTGGGAAGTGGAAAACATTTCTCTCACACTCACACTCATACTCACAGTCTCTCTAGCAAGCATTTCTGCAACTAGTATTAGTGTTTATGCTCCCCTGGGAACCCAGTTCTCTGACCAGAGGTCCTGATTTACTCTCTAGTGAATTCTCTTCACTGACTGATTTGTGAGTCATTTTTATATTCCCAGCCTCTGTGTGTGGGGAGCACGGTCTATTTTGATGTAAATAAAGTTGTAATTTGTCCTGCACTTCTCAATCCTTCCATACAGTCTCATGTTTCCTCTACAGCTATCGTGGACCCAGACGGCAGGATCTATATCCGCAGTTGGCAAGGTGGCATCCTCTCAGGGGGCTTTGAGAAGAACCCCAAGCCTATTTTTACTGAGGGCCGAAACCAGCTGGAGATTCAGAATCTGCATGAGGACTGGGATCACTTTGGTACGCTAATCAGACAGGATTTGCAGCAGGGTAGATTTGATTTAAATCAAATTGATTTAAATTATTGGTTATTTCATTTACCAAAGGTAATTGAAGCAGATATTTATGAACTCATTGGGAGGTGAACTATCTCCAGTTCAACAGGTTAATCATTAATATTTGGAGGATTTTCTTGCCGTGCTGTATTAGAACGAGAATGTCATCAGACAGACATTTAAATTGTTTTATTTAACTAAAACAACAACGTTATGTATTCTGGATTTTTTTCTTCAACAGCAGAGGTATAATATTTTAACAAAACAAGCATATGAATTTTTTAAATTAAGTTAAACATTCAAGTTTTTTAAAACCAGATTTGTTTTTGTTAAAATTGTTTAACTAAAATAGTTAAATGAAATAGTAAAAAAAAAAAAAACCCAAAATTAAATTGACTATGTCGTCAGCCAGGTCAACATGAGAAACTTAAAATATTGGTTTCTGCAGCTAACTCAATGGTCTTCTCCTTCATTTTCCTGTTTGTTGATAATCTTCAAAAGAAAAACAAGCTTTCCTGCTTTTTCAGGTCCCAAACAATTTCTCAATTTGGAATGAATTAGTCCAAAGGAAGAAAATATTCTCTCTACAGCGGCAGAAAAAGTTACTGCTGTTAAAAGTGAGATTATCATTTCAACAGTCTCTGAATCCAAGTGCTTAAGTGACTTCTACCAGTTCACTGTTGTGACTTTCTTTAAAACATCACCAGCAAACACATATTTCTTGAATGGTTCACCCTTAGCTCTGAAGTTTATTATAGTTGGCATTATGGAGGGATGATTGCTGGATGTCCATGTCATAGCCAACTCTTCTTCAGCAGTTAAGGTTTGACCCTCATACTGAGTATTGAGAATATTTGCAAGAAAATGAGCTGGAGATAGTACTTGTCCCATTTGTGTTTTTAATGCTTATAATTTAACTCTGTCATTGTATATTTCTCTTTTTAAGATCTCACTCAGTTCCTTCCAAATTTCAATGTTAGCAATAGAACAGTAAATAAAACAATAAAACTTTCCCTACATTTTGTTCAAGGCTACAGAAATAGGCTTCAGGGTACTCAGCATGTGTTCAACATTTCTCTTAAGCCCAACATTGAGAACTTTGGCGGTGACAGTGCCATCAGTTTTTTCACGATTTTTGTTCACAAAGTGTCATAGATTAGGCCAGTTCTTGATGTAGTGTTCAAAACAGTCCACTACTGAGTTCATCACATGTCTTGTGGGAGAGTTAGCTTGGTTCCTCCCACTTTTTTCAGAGCAGCAGCTGCAAAGTGTATTTTGTTATGGAAGTATTTTGCAATTTCAACAATGTTAGTCTATATTTCTGAAAAACTGAAGTCTTTGGCTAGGAGGTGCATCAAATGAGCACTGCAACCATATGTTATTAGCTTGGGACTCTTCACTTTCTTCTAAATAATTTCTTCTCATCTTGGATACATTTGCAGCATTGTCTGTGACCAAGCTGTGTACTAGACATTTGAATTTTTATTTCACAGTTTGTTATAGCTTTGTTACTGCTACTTCTTGTAAGTATTCTGTTGTTTGTACATTTCCTGATGAATCGATTGTTTCTGTAAGGAAGACATTCCCTTCTTCTGTTGTCATACAAGCACATACAACAGGATCATTGTGGACATTTCTCCACCCATCAAGACTCAGGTTAACAATTTCACGCTCTAGACCTTTTGCACACTGCTCAATTTCTTTTTCATACACTTTTTTCAGCAACTTGCGGTGACATCTGCTCTGTTGGATGGACTGTATCCTGGTCTTAATGTCTGAACCATGTTAATGAAGTGTGGGGTCTCAATCAGACAGGGGAGTTTGTTGCATAAACAAACTGGGCAATTTTTTCATTGATTACCTCCTTTTGTAATCTGCTGGTTCTTGTCAGAAACTTATCTATGGTTGTTTCTGAATGATGGAGATTGTTTCTTTTTACTATGGCTATGACATGTACATGATGTGACTGAAACACTATCATTGGCAGATAACTCTGAAATGATAGAAAATGATGGTGATCTTGAAGGTGGATAGTCTTCAGAATCCTGTATGTTGAGGATGGATTCTACTAAACAGAATAAGTCAGTGCAGTTATTTAATTATTACTACCATACCGCTCATTTAGTATTACTCACTGCATGGACCGACACTCACTACTACTTTAAAGGTGAAATTGTAAAAGGAAGTTCTTATTTCAGATATTTATTTTTTTTATCACAACTGCATCTAAAATGATAGTACCATAGAGTAACAACTATATTTTTTGCTCAACCGTGAGAATTCAAGAATAGTCCAGAAGGAAGACAGGCAGTCCTGAAGAAAGAGGTATGAAATAAAGTTTACCAACCTGAAGATCCTGCATGTTCAGACTTGTTCCTTTCATCATCTTCAACACAGCTTCCTTCTGAGAGGAAACACTTCTCATGATGATGTTTCATTTGGGCAACGAGGCCTTGCATTTCTTTGTTGCACTGTTTGCATTTTGCACACGTCCCTGTCTTACTCACAGGCAGAAGAACTTCATTAAATTATTCCCAAACTGGGTCTCTTTTAGGGTCTGCTGCCATTATAGGTTTTCCCTTCTAATGAGAGAATGGATGGTAGATCTCAAATCACTGAAGGTTGCACTCAGAAAGACCTCAAGACTTCTGGAATATGTTGCTCAGTTTTACTTTTGTTTCTACTGACTGTCCCTCCCTTTTCACATTTATGTCCAGTCTTCTTTTCCTTGTCCAGATTTATTCTGCCCCCAACAATCTTGTGCTCATTGAACTTTTTGAAACTTTGCACTTTTAGGGAGAGGTAAAGGACTGACTGTGTACACAGATTTGCAGAGGGACAGTAGGGTTGAGGTCTTTTATTTCTCACCTCTATTTATTTATTTATTTTAAAACATTTTTGCTGTTAAGAAGCATGTTATCCCTGGAGACACAAATCCACAGTTTGAGAACGGCAAAACTAAGCATCTCTGATGGTATCTTCTAGACTGAACACTGAGCTCCATTAGGTAGGTAGATAGAAGGATTAATTTAAATAATCTGTACAGAAGCCCCTGGAACTCCATAAAATTGGGTCCCTAATCCGTGAACTATTGGAACTTGTTTACAAAACTTTTCTTAAACATTACATGAATATATTCTCATACTATAAAATTAGAATTTATAATCTCTATTCCATGATGAGATAGTTTTAATTAAGATACGTTATAGTTCAAAGATACCGTTAGATAGGTTTTTTCCTCAAAAAGCATTTTATCAAAAATATCCGATATATATATATATATTTATTTATCGATTTTATCCACCTTGGTTTACAGACCTTACATGGGCAGAGCTCCCATAGCAGCACAACAGAGGGCTTAACGGGAAGGCAGTGCTGCCTACAGGGGAGACTGCTATGGGTTTGCTAGAACTTTATGCTTTCTTAAGGGGCAGGGGAAGTTGGGCACTTTAATAAGTGGGTTCAGCTGTCAATTTGTGGGGCAATTAGTGTGAGAATCCCACTCCCATCAATTGCAGTTGCCTCCTGTGTGCATTGCTGGAAGTCCCCATTAGCCTTCAGCATGTCAGTTTGCACCAAGTATAATACAGAAGAGCACAGTGCAAACCTCCCCAATGCATTTGATCTTAAAGATGCAGCACCGTCTGCTACTCCACATACAGGCTCCCTGTACAGCACCAGTAAACTGCCATACACTCCTGATACTCCAATCCTGCATCTCTTTTGAATAGGGACTGCCAGGTGCACCTAATCTGATGTTGCCTTTTATGTGGACAAAGTATAACCTGGCTGCTCCCGGATTCCTCGTGCCCGGTGGGGTGGGATGTTGGATTTTTTTCCCAGATGTACTGGCTTACATTTTCTCAAGTTGAATCTCATTTTTGTTTTCTGTCCATAATTTTTAACTAGAGGGTTGTAACTCTGTCTTCTCCCTTCTCCGCTGAATTGTTAAATCTTCCACTGGTTTTACTGACTCTACCTCAGGGCCTTCTCCACATGAGCCTAACCTGCTCCTGTAGAGTTCTTCCTTTGTTGCGTCTTGTCTTAGCATACTTTCCTTTACTGCTTCCCTTCCCCAGGGACTCTGGGAGCTTCTCCTGAGAATCTCTTTGTACTTTGTATGCCTTAGCCTAGGGCTTCTCCCACAGGAGCCTATGCCACTCCCCGTGGGTTCTCCTACCTGTCAGAGAGTCCTGCCATCTCTGCAGTCACAGTCTCCATCTCTTTCCCCCAAAGAATTCTTCACTGTGTTGTCTTTTCCTAACTCTTTCACTGCTGGGATCACTAATTATTGTTCAGTTGCCATATCACAGTCACTTGGGCGGAGTGGGACTTGCTTGCTGCTGGGTCACAAGCAAGGCTGAACCTGGCTTGCCTTAAAGGGTCCACCAGCCTTTGACACTGCTATTCTAGATATCTTAGAATCATTGACTATCAGGGTTGGAAGGGATCTCAGGAGGTCATCTAGTCCAACCCCCTGCTTAAAGCAGGACCAATTCCCAACTAAATCATCCTAGCCAGGGCTTTGTCTAGCCTGACCTTAAAAACCTCGAAGGAAGGAGATTCCATCACCTCCCTATGTAACCCATTCCAGTGCTTCACCACTCTCTGAGTGAAAAAGTTTTTCCTAATATCCAACCTAAACCTCCCCCACTGCAACTTGAGCCTATTACTCCTTGTTCTGTCATCAGGTACCACTGAGAACAGTCTAGATCCATCCTCTTTGAAAGCCCTTTTCAGGTAGTTGAAGGCAGCTTTCAAATCTCCCCTCATTCTTATACACCCAGACCTGACACCGGCTGCTCTGAGACCCCTCTCTAGTGAAATTCATAACCCCATACTCATGCTGGAGTTCTCAGGTGCATGGGGAGTGAGCATAAAAGCTTTATTTCTGTTCAGACATTTTTAAGGGAACATGAAACTTAATCACTTTAGTGCTTGCATCTGCTGAATTTTGAGCAAATGAAGGTGATTGCTTTTATGCAAAATACCTTGTGGAGGGAAACCTTGAACCAAAAAAAAATTGAAATGAGATAATTTGCTTAATGGGAATAGCCATTTCTTCATACCCCCAAAAGAGTTCTCTTTCAGGGTTGATCCATTTTAATTAGCCTGAGAAGGCAGGGTCTGCTAGGTTTTCTGCCCTTCTGCTGATCTACCCCTGTGGTACTTTACAGCAAATATCCAGTTTGTCCCATAGATGCACTGAGACATGGAAGATACTGCTGTCTGTTAAGATCATATAAATCTTGGAGTAAATGGACTGGTTTGTGTGTCTGGTTTGGGGATGGAGGAGGAGTGGCTGAAGTGCCTGTAGACTAAAGGCTGTGGTTTAACAGGATTAAGTTGTCTTGTCTTGTCTTGTTTTGTTTTGGTGACTAGAGCCACTGCTGAGTTCTCTTCTGCGGAGGATGCCAGGGTTGGAGGCTCTGGAGATCATGCAGTTAGTGAACTGCCCAGAATCCTTCACTCCAGATATGCGGTGCATCCTGGGAGAGTCACCCACGGTACAGGGCTACTTTGTCCTAGCTGGAATGAACTCTGCTGGCACCTCTTTTGGTGGAGGAGCAGGCAGGTAAGTGGCTCACCAGCAATGTTCCCTCTAATTTTGTATAGCTATGCATGAAATGAATTATGTTATGTGCACCAATATGGAAGTGACGTGCGGTGGGGGTGGGGCTGAGGGGTTCAGAGTGTGTGGGGGCTCGGCTGTGGCAGAGGGTTAGGGTGTGGGGGTGAGGGCTCCAGCTGGGGGGGTGCAGGCTGTAAGCTGGGGCTGGAGATGAGGAGAATGAGGTGCAGGCTGCCCCTGGGCTAGGGCTGGAGGACTCCTCTCAGCCCTCTCCCTGCCGGCAGCAGCTCTGGTGCTGGGGCCAGAGTCCTCCCCCCAGCCCTCTCCCTGCCAGTGGCAGCCCCCGGGGAGAGGTGCTTCTGCTCACTGGCAGCCCTGCACGCCCCCAACTTCTTCCCCTCCCTGCCTACCACTCTCCTCTCCCCAGCCCCCTATGGCTGTGGGCCTGCACAGCCCTTTGTAGCCTGCTGGCTTAGAGGAAAGTTAGCTCACCAGCATAGTGCAAGAGACACAGTGGGGTTTTGTGAACCACAAGACAATATGCAGAATTTGACCATGTAAAATTGTCAGTCAATTCATGGGAGCCTGAGCTTAGTCTTAAGAACATAAGAATGGCCGTACTGGGTCAGACCAAAGGTCCATCTAGCCTAGTATCTGTCTACCAACAGTGGCAATGCCAGGTGCCCCAGAGGGAGTGAACCTAACAGGCAATGATCAAGTGATCTCTCTCCTGCCATCCATCTCCATCCTCTGACAAACTGGCTAGGGACACCATTCCTTACCCATCCTGGCTAATAGCCATTTATGGACTTAACCACCAGGAATTTATCCAGTTCTCTTTTAAACACTGTTATAGTCCTAGCCTTCACAACCTCCTCACGTAAGGAGTTCTACAAGTTGACTGTGCGCTGCGTGAAGAACTTCCTTTTATCTGTTTTAAACCTGCTGCCTATTAATTTCATTTGATGACCCCTAGTTCTTGTATTATGGGAATAAGTAAATAACTTTTCCTTATCCACTTTCTCCACATCACTCATGATTTTATATACCTCCATCATATTCCCCCTTAGTCTCCTCTTTTCCAAGCTGAAGAGTCCTAGCCTCTTTAATCTTTCCTCATATGGGACCCTCTTCAAACCCCTAATCATTTTAGTTGTTCTTTTCTGAACGTTTTCTAGCGCTAGTATATCTTTTTTGAGGTGAGGAGACCACATCTGTACACAGTATTTGAGATGTGGGCGTACCATGGATTTATATAAGGGCAATAATATATTCTCAGTCTTGTTCTCTATCCCCTTTTTAATGATTCCTAACATCCTGTTTGCTTTTTTGACCGCCTCTGCACACAGCATGGACATCTTCAGAGAACTATCCACGATGACTCCAAGATCTTTTTCCTGACTCATTGTAGCTAAATTAGCCCTCATCATATTGTATGTACAGTTGGGGATATTTTTTCCAATGTGCATTACTTTACATTTATCCACATTAAATTTCATTTGCCATCTTGTTGCCCAATCACTTAGTTTTGTGAGATCTTTTTGAAGTTCTTCACAGTCTGCTTTGGTCTTAACTGTCTTGAGCAGTTTAGTATCATCTGCAAACTTTGCCACCTCACTGTTTACACCTTTCTCCAGATCATTTATGAATAAATTGACTAGGATTGGTCCTAGGACTGACCCTTGGGGAACACCACTAGTTACCCCTCTCCATTCTGAGAATTTACTATTAATTCCTACCCTTTGTTCCCTGTCTTTTAACACCACAGTGTTGGGCTGTTGAGATGTTCTTCCCACCACAGGGATGTTGAATGCTATTGTACTGTGGTCACTCTTTCCAATCGGTCCTGCTATAGTTACCTCTTGGACCAGCTCCTGCGCTCCACTCAGGATTAAATTCAGGGTTGCTTCTCCCCGTGTGGGTTCCTGTACCGGCTGCTCCATGAAGCAGTCATTTAAAGTATCGAGAAATTTTATCTCTGCATTTTGTTCTGAAGTGAAATGTTCCCAGTCAATATGGGGATACTTGGAATCCCCCATTATTATTGGGTTCTTAATTTTGACAGCCTCTCTAATTTCTCTTAGCATTTCATCATCTCTATCACTGTCCTGGTCAGGTGGTTGATAATAGATCCCTAATGTTATATTTTTATTAAAGCATGAAATTTCTATCCATAGAGATTCTATGGAACATGTGGATTCGCTTAAGATTTTTACTTCATTTGAGTCTACATTTTCTTTCATATATAGTGGCACTCCCCCCCTGCACGACCTGTTCTGTCCTTCCGATATATTTTGTACCCCGGAATGATTGTGTCCCATTGATTGCTCTCAGTCCACCAGGTTTCTGTGATGCCTGTTATATCAGTAGCCTCCTTTATCACAAGGCACTCTAGTCCATCCATCTTATTATTTAGACTTTTAGCATTTGTGTACAAGCACTTTAAAAACTTGTCCCTGTTTATTTGTCTGCCCTTTTCTCATATGTCAGATTCTTTTTTATGTGACTGTTTATCATCTGATCCGGCCCTTACATTATCCTCTTCCATCCTCTGCTCATGACTATAACCTGGAGATTCTCTATCATTAGACTCTCCCCTAAAAGAAGTCTCTGTCCGATCCACATGCTCCTCTGCAGCAGTCGGCTTTCCCCCATCTCCTAGTTTAAAAACTGCTCTGCAACCTTTTTAATGTTTAGTGCCAGCAGTCTGGTTCCACTTTGGTTTAGGTGGAGCCCATCTCTCCTGTATGGGCTCTCCCCATCCCAAAAGTTTCCCCAGTTCCTAATGAATGTAAACCTCTCCTCTCTACACCATCGTCTCATCCACGCATTGAGACTCTGAAGCTCTGCCTGCCTGGGTTATGAAAGCGCACTGCATTAGAGAGGGTGAAGAGCATATTGCATTTTTTCTGATTTCCTTCTCTGTGGGGGTTTCTGACTCATCAGGTTATTGGCTTTCCCTGCTCATCTTCTTTGGGCTCCACGTGTCAAGGACCAACAGCTTGCTGAAGACTGATGAGGCTCCTTGCAGGGCCCACCAGTCCTGTTCCTTTTCCCAGCTGGCAGAAGTAAATGCTGAGCACAGCACAGCTCATCTTATCCCCTGTACACAGGCTAGATGCATTGGCTCTGGGTGCTGCCACATGAGTGGGGGAATTCCTAAATCCTAGACTTGTAGGCCAGCCTCTCTCAGGCCAGATTGTTCAGGTGACTCTCTCAGTTAATTTTCACTAAAAATGCAGGCAATAAAGTACTTTTGTACTATAAACACTAACATGAGTTAAATGTCAGTGAAAGGTGCTGAATTCACAGCCCTGGAGGCTCATTTATACATTCGCCAAACAAACTTCCCCCACACTTCCTTCGGCCAGCATCCTAGGGTTGTGATGACTCCCTGTGAGATTAGACTTTCGCACAAATACAGGAACTTTGACAGATTTGTACAAATCACATCTAGGAAAAAAGGCTGCATTTAAAATGGCTGCTGCCCCTTGCCCTGGTTCGCCCTCACCCACTTTCTCCTATAGTGGCTCCATCTTGGCACTCTGATCTGGCCCAGAATCCTCTGCTCCCACCCATTGCCTTCCATTAGCCAGGATCCTTCCTCAGGGCCACCCAGAAGATTCAGGGGGTCTGGGGCAAAGCACTTTTGGGAGCCCCTTCCATAAAAAAAGGGTTGCAATACTATAGAATACTATATTCTCACGGGGGCCTGGGGCAAATTGCCCCAATGCCCCGCTGTCTGGGCGGCTCTGTCCTTTCTATCATCCCAGCCCCAGAGTGACCTGTTTTCCCCCCTTCTTCTGTGATGGCTATTGGTATTGTGACAAAGTTCCTCCTCCTACCTTGGTGAGTCTTGCACTTATTGGTGGATTTTGCTAGCCTCAGAGATCTACCTGTGTTGGATCAGGAATTGGGAGGTTTTGGGGGGAACCTGGGCCTGCCCTGTACTCCGGGTTCCAGCCCAGGGCCCTATGGCCTGCAGTTGTCTATAGTGCCTCCTGTAACAGCTGCATGATAGCTACAACTCCCTGGGCTACTTCTCCATGGCCTCCTTCAAACACCTTCTTTATCCTCACCACAGGACCTTCCTCCTGGTGTCTGATAACGCTTGTACTCCTCAGTCCTCCAGCAGGACACCCTCTCACTCTCAGCTTCTTGCTCCCAGCTCCTCACACACTCACCACAAACTGAACTGAGCTCCCTTTTAAACCCAGGTGCCCTGATTAGCCTGCCTTAATTGATTCTAGCAGCTTCTTGATTGGCTGCAGGTGTTCTAATCAGCCTGTCTGCCTTAATTGTTTCCAGAAAGTTCCTGATTGTTCTGGAACCTTCCCTGTTACCTTACCCAGGGAAAGGGGACCTACTTAACCTGGGGCTAATATATATGCCTTCTATCACTCTCCTGTAGCCATCTGGCCTGACCCTGTCACAGTATCCAGATTTAGTACCCATTTGGTTCTGGTAGTTGTCAGAAGATTCACAAAAAAAAAGTGAATCCTCCATTTTTCTCTGTCATAATAAGGTCCATAGCACCATTATAGGAAGATCTGCAGCCTATTTACAGCTTTTGGGTCAGAATCAGACCTGTCCATTTGTCGTTTCAAGCTGTCTGTCTTGACATTGCATTAACGTAGCTTTCTCCATAGATTTTCTGATGACCCCTTTGCTATTGTCTCTGCTAGCCAAATGTGTTGAACTGTTCTGCTTTAGTGTGGGCTGCTTCCTTCCTTTTAGCTTTCTGTCATTCTGACAGGGGTCTGGAGTATACCCTCCAGCCCTAGCTTGGTCACTGCCGGAAGTGCAGCCACATGTAACCTCCAGCTTGACAGGCACCTTCTGAGGAGTGAGCCTGCACCAGGTACTGGAAATGACAAAGCTGTTGGCTTCTTAACCCCAGATTAAGCATACTTCAACACTCTCTGCTTTGTGCACTATGCTAGCAGTCTGATGCTCTGTAGTTTCACTTGCAATGTCCTCAGCTTCCTTTGCTCTGTGTGATAAATTTCATTGCAGTGGGAAGTTAATAATTGCATTATCTGGTGGCTGGTTTTGTTTTAGATTGAAATCTCCCAGCTCCCAATGGTGTCTGTATTATTGTAATCTTATTCAAAGCCTCTGCCAATTGCAAGAAATCCTGGTGCCCAAATTGCCATTACTCCTTGACTTAAGAGCTGGACTCTTGCTCATAGTGCTTCAATGGACATCCAAATCCTCCTTGATTTCTGCCTCCAACCAGGTACTTGGCTGAGTGGATGGTAAATGGTTGCCCATCAGAAAATGTTTGGCCACTGGACCTGAAGCGCTTTGGTGCCCTTCAGAGCAGTCGCACCTTCCTCCGTCACCGTGTCATGGAAGTAATGCGTAAGTAACCTCCCAGCGTACTCGCTATTCTAGTCTAGACAGGTTCTTGTACTGCGCTTATCACCATAGTACCCTGCCAGTGGTGCATTGAGTAACATGACTAACATCTGTCAAGTGTTGTTCTCTTATCCTCTCCCCAGGGGGAGAAATGCTTTTCAGTGGAGTGTCTTGTTTTCATAGGGTTTTAGGTTTGTAAAAATATATGTATTCGTGTTGCACTGTATTTATGTTAGAGAAGGCAAGGTCGAAGAAACGCATTTTACCTTTGAAGTGGAAGGTGATGAGGTTTGTGATGACTGTCTAGCATTCACAGAGGTGTGTAGGCCTCTGTTGTGTCTACTGCACCTTTTCTCCTCCCAGCATTGGAACTGCACTCATTCTGAGGGCCCCTTTCTCCCTTCCAGTCGTCCGGATGGCTGTGCAGCCTTTGCCCAAGAGGAGAGAGCACCTGGCTTCCTCATAGGTTGTTAGTAGCACTCTGCTAATCTGTTCCAGAGAGATGCTCCTGTATTGGTGCTACAGACATCTTTGTACTTATCTGCTCACCCAACACCCTTTGGACCATGTGTTTTTTTTATCCTCATTAACATATCTTCTGCATGGGAGTCCCATGCATCACTGGGTAGGACTCGAATAGAATAAAGACAGTGCAGAATGGTGGATTATCTGTAACTTGAAGTCTTTAAATCAAGATTTAGAATTTATGGGTCTACTACAGGAGTGGGTGGGAGAAGTTCTGTAGCCTGCGATGTGCAGGAGGTTAGAGTAGATGATCCTGATGGTCCCCTCTGGCCATAAAGTCTGAGTCTGTGAAAGTTTCCACCTAAAAGCTTTGTGTTGTCCCAAGCATTCTGATATTTTGTGTCAGTATAATGTGAAAATGCAAATATCCCAATTTAGGACTATTGAGTCTAATGATCTTTTATCAGTTGTGAAGGTTTTATAGACACGCTCCACTGTCAAGGGCAAAATGGCTCAGCATGCTGCTGCTGTCTGTATTTCCCCTCATGCCACAGTTTCTAATCAGTTGAGGCCCATAATCTTGTATATTAAGTGCCTTGTAGGGTGAGGCCCATAATTGTGTTCCTTCCTATCACTGGATAATCCTCAGTGAAACAAAACTGAGCTTCAATGAAGAGTGGCTTTAGATGGGAAGAGTCCTGCCTCACTGTTTTTAAAGGTGGAGGTAAGGATGGAACAGAAGTGACAATCAAAAGAGTAACTAAAGGAATCAGAAGGCCTAAGCTAAAAATATGTATGTTAAGATCAGAGCAAAAGATTTACAGGGTAAAACTCTTGGCTCACTTATGTCCAAAAAACTTTTCCCCATGTTTAGAATACCTTTCTTTTCCTGTAGAATCACAGCAGATTCCAAATTTGGCACTCACTCGCATCAGTGTAGATCCTGAGAAACACCACTGAGTTACTGTAGCTATTCTGGGTAAATTAACACCATATTCAGCCCCTGGTCTTGTCACATTTTGTATTCTAATAGAAATATCACTCTCTTCTCTTCCCACCCGCTTCCCTCAGGACAGTGGTCTGATACCATATAAGGATGGTAAAAATGCCAATCATGATACAGAGAGGATAAATGTATTCAATTAAATATTGAATTAAATTAAATATTTCTGCTCTGTGTTTGAAAAGAAGCGGGATGTTGTATTCATATCTTACCATGATAAGGAAATACTTTCTGTTCCATCAGTAACTAGGGAAGATGTCAGACAGCAGCTACTAAAGTTTTACATATTTAAATCAGCAGGACTGAACAGCTTGCACCCAGGAATAGTAAAGAATTGGCTGAGCAGCTCTCTGAACTATTAATATTAATTTTTAACAAATCTTGGTACACTGGGTATGTCCCAGAGAAGTGGAATAAAGCTAATGTTGTACCAAAATTTTAAAATAAAAGTAAATGAGATGACTTGGGTAACTATAGGCTGGAAATCCTGACATCATTCCCAGGCAAAATCATGGAAAAGCTGATATGGGATGTAACCAGTAAAAGATTAAAGGGTGGTAGCATAATTAATGCCAGTCAGCATGGTTCTATGGAAAATCGGTCTTGTCAAACTAACTTGATATCCTCTTTTGATGAGGATTACTAAAGTTAACTGTGTTGACATAAAATACAGAGACTTCTGTAAGGTATTTAATTTAGTCCCATATGAGGTTGATTTTGTGTAGTGGTATTTTTTTAAAATGTAGTTCATATTACATTGATTAAAAACAACCAATAGATCTCAAGAAGTAATTGTAAATAGGGAATCATAGTCCTTTAGGGATATTTCTAATGGTTCCAGTGAGGATCTGTTCTCAGCCCAAGGCTGTTCAATATTTTTTCCAACAATCTGGAGGACAATATAAAATCATCACCAGTAAAAGTTGTAATGACGCAAAAATTGGTGGAGTGGTAAGTAATGACGGGGTCATTTATACAGACTGATGAGGATTGCTTGATATATTCAGCTCATCTGAACATGGTGCATTTTAATGCAGCCAAATACAAGATCCTACTTCTAGGAATAAACGCATTTACAAGATGAGTGACAATGTCCTGTAATGTCCTGACTCTGAAAAAGATGTAGAGGTAATGGCAGATAACCAATTGAACATGAGCTCCCAGTGATGCTGTAGCGAAGAGGGTGAATGTAATCTTGTATTTATAAGCAGAGAATATCAAATAGGAGTAGGGAAGTTGTATTACCTTTGTTTACAGCATTAGTGAGGCCATTCCTGGAGTACATAGTCCAGTTCTGATGCCCACAGTTCAAGAAGGATGTTTAAAAAATTGAAAAGAGTTCAGAATAGAGCAACAAGAATGTTTGACGTCTGGAAAGAGACTTATGAGGTTATGGCAAGAGACTTAAGAAGTTCAACCTATTTAGTTTATCCAAAAGTTGGTTAAGAGGTGATTTGACCACAGTCTGTAAGGGCCCAAATGGGAAAGACAGCTCTGATAGTAGAGTCCTTTTTAATTAAGCAAGACAAGGCCTTGGTTGGAAGGTGAAGCTAGACAAATTCAGACTAAAAACAAGATGCAAACTTTTGGCAGTGAGGATAATTAGTCATTGGGACAACTTACATGGAGATGTAGTGGATTCTCCATCACTTGCAATCTTTAACTCTAGACTGGATGTCTTTCTAAAAGATATGCTGTAGCTCACTTGGAAGTTACAGGCTTGATGCAGAAATTACTGGGAGAGGTTCTGTGGCCTGTGTTATGCAAGAGATCAGACTAGATGATCAGTGGTTCCTTCTGCTGTCTAAAATCTGACACATGCACCCAGTTGCTATGGCATAGGATTTGGGGGCAGGCTGGTGAGAGAAGGCTAGATATGGCTCCAGATATATGTAATCCAGCCACCCATTGGTAATAGTGGAGTAAGGCTGTTCCATAATTTAGAAATATAGTGTTTCTTATAACCAGCAAACAACCTAGAAATAGAGTTAGTCTTGCACTCAGCAATTTTATGAATCCTTTTCCTACTGCTCCTCGTCTCAGCTTCTGTACTGCATCAAACTCACCCGTGTTTTCTGAAGAGCTGATGTTTGAATGACAGCACTTCAGAAGTGGCATACTTGCTATAACGGGACAGCATTGAAAAGTTAAGTTGGGCACCATAAGCAGCAGCAAAACAGCGAAATACCAGAATTCTTTCTTCAGCTATGATTTTGCTAGCTTATAAACTCTCTAGAAGTACTGCAGAATGGATACACTTTAACTGTTAGAAAGGAATACTTGTGAGGAAGGGCAGTCTTTATAAGGAAGCCGGGCTGAAGTGTCAGCAACTTAGCTTATATTTGGCCACCCTTGACCATTACAGCCCTGATCTATGATCTGAAGGTTCCCCGCTGGGATTTCCAGACTGGCAGGCAATTGCGTACTTCCCCTCTCTATGATCGCCTGGATGCTCAGGGAGCCAGATGGATGGAGAAGCATGGATTCGAGAGACCCAAGTACTTTGTCCCACCAGGGAAAGGTGAGATCGTATTCTCTGGATAGAGCATTCCTGTTGATTTAATATGCATCATTGCAGTCAGCTTATGAATTGTTCTCTTGATTCTTGCCTTACATAGATCTATTGTCATTGGATCAGAGCAAGACCTTCTACAAACCAGATTGGTTTGACATTGTGGGGTCAGAGGTCAAGTGCTGTAAGGAGGCTGTGTGTGTAATTGATATGTCATCTTTTACCAAGTTTGAAATAAGCGTAAGTACCTAACGAGTGACAAAGGGATAGACTGGCAAATGCTGTTTCTTGTGGGCTGTTTGCTGCTGTTTTAAAATGCTGTATGCCCCATTGAGGATAGATATAGGAGGAAGAACTGTGTGATCAATTTTTGCTTTTTCCAGAGGCCTGTAATGTTCTGATTGTATGATTAATATTTAATTGTACTACCCTTTGCGGCTTAATTTAGAGTATTTGTGACATGATTAAATGGAATTAATAGACTTAGCTTTCTGAAAATTCTTGGATACTCTTGTGTTATGTGAAAAGCCTTGGCCATCTGTGTAATTACCATTATGAATTGAGAGGCTTTTTGTGGGATGAATCGTGGGAGCTATATAAGACAGCCTCCATGAGTTTGCATTGCCCTGCAGCTCGTTGCTCAGCCAGCTGCCCTGATCTTCTCTTTCTATCTCAATCTCTGCAGTCCACAGGGGATCAGGCACTGGAGGTTCTGCAGTATCTCTTCTCAAATGACCTGGATGTGCCAGTCGGGCACATTGTGCACACAGGCATGCTCAATGAAGGAGGAGGGTATGAGAATGACTGCAGCATTGCACGATTAAACAAGCGCAGGCAAGTCTGCACAGCAGCATCCTTATTTAAGTCAGTCCCTCTGTGTTCTTGGCGTTAATCTCAGTTTCCGTAGTACCTCTTATTGCAGATAAATCAGCGTCTTCATTTTCTTTCCCTTTTAATAGTCCTTTGATGCAGTGAAGTCTGATTTCTCCATCCCCACAGAGTCTTAATTTCCTAACCCAGGAAAACGACTGTTTGTAACAAGGCAACATGGGGGACAACTGTCTTTTCTCTGTTGGTGCAGTAATAAACTTATGTTTTTAAAAGGACATGACCAGTCTGTTTAGAGTCTGAAATATTAAGCTTCTCAAAGGGAAGGTAAATTCTATTCAGCAATCCTTTGAAGCTATTGTTAATGTTTTCCTAATTACAAAATACAAGACAGAATGCACACATGCTGGATTCTAGGCAGCCGTGCCAGAATAACTGCGCTGAACCCTCACCTTCTCTCTCCTTGATTATTTAACTCCATATATGTTGTAGTAACAACTTCCCTGATCATCAGCTCTCCAGACTGTAGCCTCTGCAAACTTCTGTTGCCTGCCCTCACCCCATAGATGTTCAGTGTAGCATGAGCACATGACCTGGTGCTTGGAGAGCTCCACTGATTTCTCATTCATTTCAGGATCTAGTCGAAAGCTTCCCTCAATTTTAAAACTCTCCATCGATATGTTCCAATCTATCTTACATAGCTTATATCTTCTCCATTCCCTTCTCACAGCGTCAAGCTTTCTTTATGTCCTGCTGCGTAATCTCCCTATTGTTTGTTTGAGAACCTTCTCCTCTGCAGCTCTTGCTATCTGGAACAGTTTCTTTTTATCTCATCATTGCAGCAGTTCTCCGTGTGTTTTCATATACCAGGTGAAAGCATTTGTGTGACCCTCGTAGTTTTCCTCCCATTATTCATTTCTTCAGCTGTTTTATCTAACTCAGTAAAGCACTTGGGATTCACTTTGTATGAAAGACATTAACCCAAATAAAGGTGTATTAGGTCTTCAGAGATATGAATATAAATAACATTCATTTTACTGTATCAAATTGAATTCTGTTTTCTTGGAAACTGATACCAATAACCCCCCAAGGTGTACTGACAGGTGGCTTTTCACTCATTTCTCCTGAAACAGGAAATTACACAGGGAGTAGAACCACTTATTGATTATTGGAGTAGCTAGAATCTTGGTGGCTCAAAGAGGTGTGAATAGTTAATTCTTCGCACTGTGGTCATGACATTTGAGATGCCCCATGTTCTTTAACAATTGGTACTGTCTCTAGTCCTATTCTTGTGCCTCTATTCCCTAAATAAATCACCAGCACTCTTAACACTCCAAGGTTGGGATTTCCCATTGTGAGAGTGACTTTATACATGGTCTTAGCAAAGCAATTTGCCTCTGTTCTTGTTTGCTCGAGGGATTACTGCCTGGCTCCAGAGTTCAGAGAAGTAAGTTTTGGTGCTGCATCCCAGAGACAGAACAAAATAGGTTCACCTTATGGCCATCCAGTCACTGTCCTGCTTTTAATTTTCTATTCTAGTTTCTTCATGATTTCTCCTACTGACCAGCAAGTCCACTGCTGGGCCTGGCTCAAAAAGCATATGCCTAATGACAGTAACTTGCTCTTGGAGGATGTGACCTGGAAGTACACCGGTAAGACATGCCTGGAGGCAGAGGTGAAATTGCCCTGAAATTCTGCATGCTTTCTTTTTTTCCCCGTCACTGCACACTAATCAGTTGTGTAATCTGTCCACCATGATGCTCAGGTCTTTTTCCTGAATGGTTACATAGAACCCAGTAATGTGTCTGAGTAGTTCAGACTGTTCCTTCCAATATGCATATGCTTGGATGTCGCTTCCACTTCCTCACAGGCTCCCAAGAGAGCAGCTAGTTGACCCCTGGAAGATCTTTTTCCATTTTTAGTTTCTGTTAATCTCTATAAAATCTTGTAATTGTTGCCCATAGCAACAATTGATACAGAAATCAGAGACTGGAAAAAAGTAAGGTAAGCATGCAGCCAGATGGAACCTTCCCCTTCATCCATCTGATTACTCAGTAGTAGAAAACCTTTTCCTTTCTCCATCTAGCTCTCAATCTGATTGGCCCTCGTGCAGTGGACGTGCTGTCAGAATTATCCTATGCCCCGATGACTCCAGAACACTTCCCCTCTCTCTTTTGCAAGGTGGGTGACTTGCATTTACAGATGAGAGTACAAATACTTAGAATTACTGAGATAACTGAACTAGGTACTTAGTACTACTCATTGTGGATATTTTTATTATCTCCCTTTAAAATCAACTTACTGAATATACAGCAGAACTTCTTTGAAATGGACTTTATTCTGTGTAGCTGTAGTTCTAACTGGTATGTCAGTTTTCAGAGTGGTAGCCGTACAGGAGTACTTGTGACACCTTAGAGACTAACAAATTTATTTGAGCATAAGCTTTCGTGGGCTAAAACCTACTTCATCAGATGTGTGCAGTGGAAAATACAGTAGGAAGATATATATACACAGAGAACATGAAAAAATGGGTGTTGCCATACCAACTATAACGAGGCTAATCAATTAAGGTGGGCTATTATCAGCAGGAGAAAAAAAACTTTTGTAGTGATAATCAGGATGGTCCATTTCCAACAGTTGACAAGAAAGTGTGAGTAACAGTAGGGGAAAAATAGAATGAGGAAATAGTTTTTACTTTGTGTAATAACCCATCCACTCCCAGTCTTTTTTCAAGCCTAATTTAATGGTGTCCAGTTTGCAAATTAATTCCAGTTCTTCAGTTTCTCGTTGGAGTCTGTTTTTGAATTTTTTTGTTGGAGAATTGCGACTTTGAGGTCTGTAATTGAGTGACCAGGGAGGTTGAAGTGTTCTCCGACTGGTTTTTGAATGTTATAATTCTTGACGTCTGAGTTGTGTTCATTTATTCTTGTGCGTTGAGACTGTCCGGTTTGGCCAATGTACATGGCAGAAGGGCATTGCTGGCACATGATGGCATATATCACATTGGTAGATGTGCAGGTGAACGAGTTTCTGATGGTGTGGCTGATGTGATTATGTCCTATGACGGTGTCCCTTGAATAAATATGTGGACAGAGTTAGCAATGGGCTTTGCCGCAAGGATAGGTTCCTGGGTTAGTGTTTTTGTTGTGTGGTTGCTGGTGAGTATTTGCTTCAGGTTGGGGGGCTATCTGTAAGCAAGGACCGGCCTATCTCCCAAGATCTGTGTGAGTGAGGGATCATCCTTCAGGATAGGTTGTAGATCCTTGATGATGCGCTGAAGAGGTTTTAGTTGGGGGCTGAAGGTGACAGCTCGTGGCGTTCTGTTACTTTCTTTGTTGGGCTTGTCCTGGAGTAGGTGACTTCTGGGTATTCTTCTAGCTCTGTCAATCTGTTTCTTCACTTCAGCATGTGGGTATTGTAGTTTTAAGAGTGCTTGATACAGATCTTGTAGGTGTTTGTGTCTGTCTGAGGGATTGGAGCAAATGTGATTGTATCTTAGAGCTTGGCTATAGACAATGGATTGTGTGATGTGGTCTGGATGAAAGCTGGAGGCATGTAGGTAAGTATAACAGTCAGTAGGTTTCTGGTATAGGGTGAAAGCAGCAAAGAGTCCTGTGGCACCTTCTAGACTAACAGACATATTGGTGCATGAGATTTCGTGGATGAATACCCACTTCGGATGCATGTTGTGGAAATTTCCAGAGGCAGGCATAAATGTACAAGCAAGAATCAGGCTAGAGATCACAAGGTTAGTTCAATCAGGGAGGATAAGGCCCTCTTCTAGCAGTTGAGGTGTGAACATCAAGGGAGGAGAAACTGCTTTTGTAGTTGGCAAGCCATTCACAGTCTGTTTAATCCTGAGCTGATGGTGTCAAATTTGCAGGTGAACTGAAGCTCAGCAGTTTCTCTTTGAAATCTGGTCCTGAAGTTTTTTTTGCTGCAGGATGGCTACCTTTACATCTGCTATTGTGTGTCCAGGGAGATTGAAGTGTTCTCCTACAGGTTTTTGTATATTGCCATTCCTAATATCTGATTTGTGTCCATTTATCCTTTTACGTAGGGACTGTCCAATTTGGCCGATGTACATAGCAGAGGGGCATTGCTGGCATACGATGGCGTATATTACATTGGTGGACGTGCAGGTGAATGAACCATTGATGGTGTGGTTATGGAAAGCCTGGACGCCCCATCATCTCAGGCATTGGCACCCTTACAGCAGGATTGTCTGGCTGTGTGGACTCTGTCCTCAGGCCGTACGCTATCCTGGCCATCCTAGACAATGATTCCTCATTTTCACAGGCCTTGGATGGCAGGCCAGTCCTCGCTCACAGACAATCCACCAATCTGAAGCATATTCTCACCAGTAACTACAGAGCGCATCATAGTAACTCTAGCTCAGGAACCAGTCCATGCAATAAACCTTGATGCCAACTCTTCCCACATATCTACACCAGCGACACCATCACAGGACCTAACCAGATCAGCCACACCATCACCAGTTCATCTTTGTGTGGAATGTTGGTTTAGAGGGTTTTTACATCCATAGTGGCCAGGATAGTATTTTCAGGAAGATCACCAATGGGCTGTAGTTTCCTCAGGAAGTCAGTGGTGTCTCGAAGATAGCTAGGAGTGCTGGTAGTGTAGGGCCTGAGGAGAGAGTCTACCTAGCCAGACAGTCCTGCTGTCAGGGTGCCAGTGCCTGAGATGATGGGGCATCCAGGATTTCCAGGTTTATGGATTTTGGGTAGCAGATAGAATACCCCTGGTCGGGGTTTTAGGGGTGTGTGTCTGTGCAGATTTGTTCCTGTGCTTTTTCAGGGAGTTTCTTGAGCAAATGGTGTAGTTTCTTTTGGTAACCCTCAGTGGGATCAGAGGGTAATGGCCTGTAACACACCACATTCTAACAGAAACAGTCCATTGTTTGTTCTCTGATACATCTGACTGGAGAGCACCCATGGACAAAGCAGTTTTTCCACTGAACCTGGCCCCAAATAACCTCAAAATGAATTATGCCTCTTCCTTCCCACCAGAGGATCCACTCTCTTGTCCTCTGAGGAAACTCATCTTAAAACAAGAGGTGGATGTCCACAGCTCTGCCAGTATTTATGATCGGTATAAAAGTGGGCATCTTTCTCATACGGCTTGTGAGTGAAGGATTAGAAATGCAACTCTTCCCATGTGTTTTTGCAACATCTTTGGCACTAGTGTTTATGGCTCTCCTAATGAGATATATGTTAGTGCAAGTAGCAGATGCCCTGGAAACCATCAGCCTCAGGAAATAAGAACTGATCAAATCTCCTTGTTTGAATTAAACTTCACTTTTGAAGTGAGCTAAGATGAGGAAGGGCAAAAGGTATAGCCCATGGGATTTGCAGTGTGTGCGTGCATGTGTGTGGAGGGGGGCGGGGGGCCCTCATCCTGGATCTTAGATGCCATGGTCCCGTCTGAACTTTGCTTTTCTCTCTTTAATTCTCCCTTTCTGCAGGAAATGAGCGTGGGGTATGCTAATGGGATCCGTGTGATGAGCATGACACACACAGGAGAACCTGGATTCATGCTATACATCCCTATAGAGGTAGATTGGTTTATAAGCCTTAACCAGTCAGTACAGTCCTTAACACTTCCATCTTATGAAGTGTGAATAGGCTTCTTTCCTGCTTGGGTGGGTATAGTTAACTTTGACCCTTTTGGCATGGAGAATGGCATTTTGTAATCTGAAGTATACAAGTGCCTTTGCTAGAACCTCTGAATTCTGGAAGTGAGATTAATGCTGCCTTACATTCAGTTGAACGTGTTTGCTTGCAAGAGTCAATACTTAGCCATGTGTATAAAAGGTAGGTTTGCCAGGCCGGACTATTTTCTGCCCTTGGAGTCCAAATCATACTGCTGTAGTTCTTGTAGTGCATGTAAAAGATCAAATACTGTTATGTAGTCATGGGCACTCAGTGCAAGGTCTGGGTCTGATGAAACCGTAGGACAGAAGGAGGTGGGGGTAGGGAAACTTCAGCAGATGAACCCAAGATTATGGGAGTTGAATATTATTCAAAGGCAGTTATGGGAATATTGACCCATTCAATGGAAATAATAGCTGGCAAATGTAAGAACAAATAAATAAAATACTCCTCCCTACAGTTTGTAGTCAGGCTGTGGAAGTCACTAAAGTATAGCATTCATGTCCCATACTGTGGCTGGCTTTTAAAGGACGGGTACATAATTATATGCCCCTTATTTATAGTAATACTAACTCAGACAGGATAGTCAAATCTGTCTTTACTGTGGGAGCTGATCTCTGAAAGGGATAGGAAGGAGTTTCCCTGCTTTGCGCAGCATTACACAATTGTGCAGGTACCTTTTGGAGTCTTTCCTGTGAAGCATTGCTCTGGAGACAGGGTACTGGAGTCTGCCTCTTGGTGTGGCAGATTGTCCCTTTATCTTCTCTGATGCTGCATGTGCTAGTAATCCTGATGTGTTAATTCTTCCCTGCAGTATGCTCTGCATGTGTACAATGAGTTGATGAGCGTGGGACAGAAGTACGGGATCCGGAATGCTGGCTATTACGCACTTCGCAGCTTACGCATTGAAAAGTTCTTTGCATTCTGGGGCCAGGATCTGGACACTTTCACCACCCCTTTGGAATGTGGACGTGAATTCCGGGTGAAACTGGACAAGGTACTGTGTCTGAGGCTGAACCAGCTCCCTCAGCAGTGTTTGCAGAAGAACAGGCAGGATATATGGGATTGAAACAAAGAAGGCAAAGCAGTACTGCCCTGAAAAGAGAGTGCTCTCTAAAGGGATAGATTCCAACACAAATATTTTCATGGGGAAGTGAGGAACTTGTGTGTGAAAATATTTTATCTGTATTAATGACTGATTCTGTTGCATCTTGAAAAGATGCTAGAAACCACACACATGCTGTACCCTCCAGCCTCGAGGGCAGTGATCTCAACTGCTTGTGAGTGAAGAATTAGAAATGCAACTCTTCTCGCATCTGCTGTGTTTGCAGATCCTATCTCCCAGCAACCCCTTTGGCACTAGGGTTTATGGCTTTGTGCCTAGTGTGAACCTTTTACCTGGATAGGGACAGTGGCTGTGGAAAGCACTCAGCTGCTTGCAGGATTCAGCCTATTGTTTAGCTTTCTCCTATCAGTCCCCCTTCCCAGTTTCATTGAGGGCTCCAGCACTGCCCATGGAACAAGATTTGAGGTCAGTTCAAGAGCATAGGGAAGCCCAAGAGCACCAAACCCTGTTTTTTGCAGGGATCATCCATAAAAAATTGCTCTTATGGCAAGGGCTAGGTTGAGATTGGAGTGATATTTTGGGTGCTGGTGATGATCCTTACCTATTATAACCACTCTCTGGCTGCTAAAACTTGGGGTCTCAGTTGCATGAGAGGTAGCAGAATGCCTGATTTTTGTCCTGTTTTCAGGGGTAAGAACCCTCTTGGTAAAGTAGTGACTCCAGGAACTTGATCTAATTGATCTGGAGTTTTAAGGTTTGACTTGTCTTTTCGTTCTGGGCTCCCTTTTGTCACTATATCAGAAATACGTACCCCACTCAAACCATGTGACCAGGAGGGCACCAGTGTCCCCAGAATGGAGAGAGAGTGCACCTCCTTCTTCGAGAGATGTCCCTGTGGGTGCTCCACTCCAGGTGTTGGTGCGCCCTGTGCCTTCGCTCAGAGATTTTGACAGCTGTATTCATACCAGTAGTGCATGTGCAGAGCCTGCCGAGCGTGCCTCAATAGTAAGCATGCGCGACCAGTCTCCCCAGTTCCTTCTCTGCCATCCCCGGCCTGAGATGGTGCTCAGCAGACTTGTCAGAGAACTTTCTCTCGCCTTGTTTAAAATAATTTCCTTCTTAGTTTAGCTTTCCAATCAGTTAGTTAGACACAACTTCCCCTATCTCCTTTCTCTACCTAAACCCCCGCCCCTCTTTTCTTTTTTCCTGTCAGCAGCAGCCGCTTCCAGTGTGCCTGGCTCACCAGACTTTAAGCGCTGCTTCACCTGCTGCAAAGCCATTCCCATCTGTGATGGTCACTCCCAATGTATACAATGCTTGGGGGAATCCCACATCCCCCAAAATATGCCCATTGCTGTAAACTTAAATCCAGGGCACGTAAGGACAGGGAGCTAAGACTTAAACTACTCCTTATGCAGAAGTCCTTAGGACCAGCCTCAGACCCGGGCGCCGACTCCTCTGCATGCGGCTGCCCCCCCCCCCCCACCTCAAAGAAGGAGAAAAAATCCTCCAAGAAGCAGCACCCTCTCTCCCCTGTAAGGGAAGTACTACAACCTCTCTCTGGCATTTCCCTGACTCAGCACTTTTGATGTGCTGGGCTCCTCCGGCGCTGCCTAAAACCTGCCTGCTGCTGCAGCAGTAGCACAAACCCTAGTGCCGAGGCTTCAGGCTTCCAGCTGCCTGCCTCTCAAACTGCACCATTTGGCACTGCAAAAGATGTGTTGCCAACATGTATTAGGCTGCCTGACCCTCTGCAGGCTGCTCTCATTATACTGGTACCGTCACTTTCTGAACTTGCTGGTAGTGATACAAGGCTCAGGACACCAGTGCAGATGAACCCTCCTGCACAGCAAATACCTCTCTCACAGCCCTCACCACACAGTGCTGCAGCACCACAATTTACTCACTCAAAAGACCTGCAGGGGTCATCCATTCTTCAGTCACCCCTACTTGACACCTGCTTCTCTCCGGACACACGCACAAGTCCAGACAGGTTTCTCCTGCTAATTTCCACTTCTCCAGTGATGAGGAATCGATGCTGCAGGGAGACTTTTCACCCTATCAGATCTTCCATTCACAGCCCCCAATCAACATGAGTCATAAAAAAAACTACTTAGTCCTACCCCCAGGATCCCGCCCCCTGGTATGCAGACCCATGGATGGCACCACCCATGTTCTTTCCAGCTCAATGGCGATATTGGGCTCCATGGGCACCTTATACTTGGGATCACACTTGATATGCCACCAGAAGCAGGGGCAAGACCTGCTCGGTATCATCAGTAGATGCATCTGCCACTGAGCCATGACATCAGGCAGTCCCTTCACATCTGCAGGAACAATCACAGTCTACCTCTTCCAACCCAATAGACCCAGTAATTACACTAGATGACGCAATATTTCCTCCGACGTCCTTGGATGATTTTTCAAAATTCAGGACCTCTTTAAAAGAGTTGCCAATGAGCCAAGGATTAACCTGGAGGAAGTTTCTGAACAACAACATGAGCTAACTGATATCCTGCAACCATCTACTTCTTCCAGGATTCCATTATCTATAAATGCAGCCATCATGGAACCTGCCAAAGCCATCTGGCAAACATGGCTGCAAGTCTACTCACCTTCAAGCAAACAGATCTAAAGTACTTTATCCCTCCCAAGGGTTCTGAATTCCTTTTCATTCATCCAGCACCAAATTTGCTGGTAGTAGAAGCAGTTAACCAAAAGAACAAGCACTAGTTTCCCCGCCCCAGCCCATCTGATAAGGACAGTAAGCAATTAGATCTGCTTGGGTGTAAGGTGTATGCGTCTTCCACATTACAATTCCGCATAGCTAATTATACAGCCGTAGTGGCAAAATATGACCACAAAAACTACAGTAAACTCATGGAATTTATTGCAGACATTTCAGAGGAAAAAAAGCAACAATTTATATCCATCGTTTCTGAGGCACAGATTATCTCCCATACTGCTCTTCAGGCTCCCCTTGATACAGCCAATACTGCAGCAAGATCCACTGCCACAGCAATGCGCCAAGGTTCATGGTTCTCGTCCTCTTCCTTTCCTCAGGAGGTCCAAAATACAACTGAGGATCTCTCCTTCGATGGCGACAAACTCTTTGCCTCCACAACGAACGAGGTACTTCATTCCATGAAGGACTCAAGGGCAAAGCTCCGGTCACTCGGAATCCAGACCCCCTACAACCAGAAGGTGACAATATTGATACCAAGCTTATCAACGTCCATGCTACCTCATGTACACCCAACAACAACATAGAGCACATGAGCAACAACAACAGCAGCAATGCCAGAGACCCAGGTATCAATGCCGCCGTCCCAACTTATCAGCAGCATCTCAACCCCCTCCGATTAAAGCAAATTTGAAGCCTTAGTTGAGAGTTTAGAAAACACTATTCCTACCTCAGGGCTTACACTGCCTCTGCCCATTCTCCCATCAATGGCAGAATGTTACCACTGACAAATGGTCCATAGAGGTTGTCAGAACTGGCTATTCCATCCTGTAATGGGGCAAGACTCACCCCTGCTCCACCTCCTGTCAGTCGTCCTGGGAATTAGCTCTTTTGACCCGGAGCACCCTCTGCAGGCTGGTGCCTCACTGCCGCTGGCCCCTGCGTCCCTCCTGAACCTGGTGCCCCTTGTTTTTGGGCACTGCCCCCTGGCAGTACACCCGCTTTCTGAGTCTCTCCACTCGGGAGAACCCCCAGCCACTATCCTCACCTCACCTCAGTCTTGGGCTACTGTCAGTCACCGTCTAGCCCCCACTCACTGGGACAGACTGCAATGTAAAAGCCACTCATAGGCAAGGGGGATTTGGACCATTTGCCTCTGTCTACCCTTGACTGCACCCTTGCACCCTAGTACCTTTCTGGCCTTTGACAAGGCCACAGCCTGGGACTTTTCTGGGCGGGAGCTCCCCAGCTCCCTTGCCCTGTTCCCCAGCCTTGCTCCCCACAGGTGCTCTGTTCAGCTTCCCAGCGGTCAGGCCCTTTTCCCTCTACAGACAGAGAGTCTCTGCTCCTGGCCCACTGCCCTCTTTTAAGGGCCAGCTGGGCCCTGTTTGGGGCATGGCCATTGCTTCCCCAGTCAGCCTGGGAACTGCTTGCTCCCAGCCACAGCTCTCTCCTGGGCTGTTTTAAGCCCTTTAAGGCCAAAGCGGGTGACCTCCCCACTACACATCCCTTTCCTATCCTTGCCTCCCTTCCATCTCCCTTCCCTGTCCCTCTTCAGGGACCCTTCTCACGAGCAGCTGCTCCTCCAAGAAGTACAATATCTGGTTCAGTTAGGAGCAGTGGAAATCGTGCCCGAACACCACACAGGAAAAGGTTTCTACTCCCATTACTTTTTAACAGAAAAGAAAACAAGGGGATGGTGACCACTTCTCGACCTCAGGCAGCTCAACAAATACATCAAAAAGCAGAAGTTCAAAATGGTTACCCTCACCACCATAATCCTCAGCCTGCCACCAATTCCTTCCATTCATTCAGAACCAACATGTTCGAATAATGACAGACAACATCACTTGCATGTTTTATGTAAACAGACAGGAAGGGGCTTGGAATCACTCGCTCTGCACAGAAGCTATGAAGCTCTGGAATTGGTATCTCACGTACAACATCCTACCTACCAACATCAGCCTCCTATCTGCCTGGGGCCCTGAATACCACTGTGGATGAACTAAGCAGACGATTTCCTTGTAACACAAATGAGAGGTAAACGAGACAGTCATATACAACATATTCCACATTTGGGGCTACCCAACACTGGACTCTTCGAGACTGTGAAGAACAAGAAATGTCCCAAATTTTGCTGCAGAGCAGGACTGGGCAAACATTCCTTAGGGGATGCGTTCGTGATCTCATGGGGCCAAGACTTACTGTACACATTTCTTCCAATACCACTTCTCCACAGGTTTCTGACAAAGATATGGACAGATTGAGCCTCAGTAATTCTGATTGCCCTGTCATGGCCCAGACAACCATCATATCCGTTCCTCAGCAGAATGTCAATTCACCCACTGATTCCACTGCTCCTCATTCCAATTCTCTTGTCACAGCAACACGGCCGATTTCTCCACCCCAACCTATCCATGCTCCACCTCAAAGCTTGGTTCCTACATGGTTCTCACAAAAGGAACTAGCATGTTCATAGATTCTAGGGACCTCGAGAGGTCATCGAGTCCAGTCCCCTGCCCTCATGGCAGGGCCAAATACTGTCTAGACCATGCCTGATAGACATTTATCTAACCTACTCTTAGATATCTCCAGAGATGGAGATTCTACAACCTCCCTAGGCAATTTATTCCAGTATTTAACCACCCTGACAGTTAGGAAGTTTTTCCTAATGTCCAACCTAAATCTCCCTTGCTGTAGTTTAAGCCCATTGCTTCTTGTTCTATCCTTAGAGGCTAAGGTGAACAAGTTTTCTCCCTCCTTCTGATGACACCCTTTTAGATACCTGAAAAGTGCTATCATGTCCCCTCCCAGTCTTCTCTTTTCCAGACTAAACAAACCCCAGTTCTTTCAGCCTTCCTTCATAGGTCATGTTCTCAAGACTTTTAATCATTCTTGTTGCTCTTCTCTGGACCCTCTCCAATTTCTCCACATCTTTCTTGAAATGCGGTGCCCAGAACTGGACACAATACTCCAGTTGAGGCCTAACCAGCACAGAGTAGAGTGGAAGAATGACTTCTCGTGTCTTGCTCACAACACACCTGTTAATGCATCCCAGAATCACGTTTGCTTTTTTTGCAACAGCATCACACTGTTGGCTCATATTTAGCTTGTAGTTTTACATAGCAGAACACCATCTGCTCGCACCACCTATCTCCGAAAGTGGAAGCGATTCACACAATGGTGCTTGACCAAACAAACTCTTCCCACTTCCGCACCCCTTCTGCTAATACTTGACTTCCTCTTAGACTTTAAGCAATCTGGCCTTTCTTTCATCTCCATCAAGGTCCACTTAGCTACTATTACAACCTTTCACCACAAGATCAATGATCCCTTTATTTTTGCCCATCCAATCACCAAGTGTTTTCTCAAAGGGCTCCAATCACTATACCCGGACATTAACCCCCCTACCCCACCCTGGGACCTCCATTTAGTATTAACATGCTTGACTCAATAACCTTTCAAGCCACTAGCAACATGCTCTCTTTTATACCTCTCCATGAAAACAGCATTTTTAGTATCAGTCACCCCCGCCAGATGCGCAGGAGACATAGCAGCTCTCATGGTGGATCCACCATATGCAATATTTTTTAAGGACAGTTACCCTCTGACTACACCCCAAATTTCTTCCAAAAGTGCATTCATCCTTTCAATCAGTGACCCTATACACTATCAACCTTCTTCCCTAAACCGCATGCAAAGTCCTTCAAATCCGCGATGAATACATTGGATGTATGCAGGGCTCTGTCCCTTTATTTGGACAGAACCAAACCTTTTAGGAACTCTTCCAGACTCTTTGTCTCCATTGCGGAGCACTCCAAAGGGACAACTATTTCTACCCGAAAACTTTCCAGTTGGATCTCGAATTTTGTCTGACTGTGCTATCAAATAAAGGATGCGACTCCTCCAGCCTCCATCAGAACTCACTCCACTAGATCCGTAGCTACCTCCGTGGCTTTTCTACGCAAAGTTCTATCTGACATTTGTAAAGCAGCCACTTGGACTTCTGAACATACCTTTGTCAAGTATTATGCCCTTACTCAAGGCCCTCTCTCTGACACATGGCTGGGCAGAGTTGTATTATCTACCGTGTTCCTACCAGATCCGAAGTCCCTACCTCCTTGAGATACACTGCTTTTCAGTCACCTGGAGTGGAGTGCCCACAGGGACGTCTCTTGAAGAAGAAGAGGAGGTTACTCACCTGTGCAGTAACTGACGTTCTTTGAGATGAGTGTCCCTGTGGGTGCTCCACTGCGCACCCTCCTCCCCTCTACTTCAGAGTTGGGGAAGCCTCCATTGTAGAGAAGGCGCAGGGGGCAAACCAACACCTGGAGTGGAGCATTCACAGGGACACTCCTCTCAAAGAACGTCAGTTACTGCACAGGTGAGTAACTTCCTCTTCCCCGTATCTGCTTTCAGCCTTGCTTGCTTTGGGGTGCACATCTGGCCACCTGCTTCCTGCACTGCGATATAGTGACTGGAGTAGGGATCTGAGAGTCCGGAGACCTGGTTTTTGTTCCTGATTCTGCCACTTGCTACATGTGACTTCAGGCAAGTCACTGAACTGCTATGCCCTGTTTACTTATCTGTAAAATAGGGATAATAACAATATCTGCCCACCTTTGTGAAACAGCCTGCAGTCCCCTGATAGTAAATTAAAGGCTTGAGTGATTCTAGAATAGCTGTTCCTAATTAACTCCGTTTGGAAGAGGATTAAGCTATTTTGAATAAGCCACTCTCATTCTGGAATAAGAACGTCCAAAGAGCGAGTTAATCGGGAATGTTTATTCTGTTTTAAGTTCACACTCTTCCTTAATCCGAATTAATTTCACAGTATAGCCAAACCGTAAATTGCTACTATCTAACTCTAAAAGGACTATCCATGCTAATCCAGGAAGTGGAGAATGATTGCTTTGTTCATAGTTTCCAACAAAGTGCTTGTAGTGCTAGACTATAGGAGAGAAACAAAATATAACAAAATCCCACCCTTTTAAAAACACACCCAAAAAAATGAAAAGCTACAACTGAACTAAGGGGAAAACAAGGGATTGAAAGAGAAAATAATAAATAGAGGGCCAGCAGTAGCCATTCTAAAACACCTCTAGGTGGAGAGAACTGGAAGGCAGCAATCCTCCATTTTTTCCCATAACATTAGCATTGGACCACATATTAATAGAGATTGCATGCTGACTATTGCTGACTGTGTGCACACTGTCCCCGCCTATCAGTAACCAGATCACATCTTTGCGGCAACTGCAGTAATTGTTTACACTGAATATAATGCTAAGAAAGTACAGTGGGTGTTCATTCAGCTTTTAGAGGCATTACCAGTTCCAACAATTTATACATGATAAAATGGGGGAGCCTGCTGGAACCAGTAATACCGGTAAACCTGGAATGAATTTAACTGCACCTGCTATGTTTTTGTATTTTTTTATGCCTGTTTAATGTAGTTCAGCAGCTGAAAATGAGGGAAGGCAAAACATGTGAGTGACTCTCCAGCTCCTGTTTCTTTACAGCTGGGAAGGGACCAGTTTCAGTGGGTAGTGTTTCCATGCTGCATGGCCCTAGGCTGACATTGTATCACTAAGCAGCTGTCACTTAAAATCCAGCAGCTGAGTCTGGCACAGATCACATGCCCTTCATCAGCTGGCCTTTCCTTCTCTCTCCAGGGGACTGATTTCATAGGCCGGGATGCACTGATGCAGCAGAAGCAGGACGGTGTGTGCAAGCGCTTCACCATGTTCATCCTGGAGGATCATGACACAGACCTTGATCTCTGGCCCTGGTGGGGAGAGCCCATTTACCGCAATGGCCACTACGTGGGCAAGACCACCAGCAGTGCTTACAGCTACACCCTGGAGCGCCATGTCTGCCTGGGCTTTGTGCAGAACTTGGACAAGGAAACCAGGGAGGCATTGGTGGTGACACCCGACTTCATTAACCGGGGCGAGTATGAGATTGACATTGCTGGGCAGCGCTTCCAGGCTAAGGCCAAGCTCTACCCATTCAGCTCCCTCTTCACACAGCGTCGCCGCAAGGACGAGATGGAATTGAGTGGCTACCATGGGAAGTAGAACCACCTGGCCCCACCCCTTCTCCATAACTGGAGTCTCTGTCACCATCCTCCTCTTCTTCCCCACAATCTCTCTCATTCTTCAACCCATACGGTTCCACTTCCTCTTCCCCCTGCTCTTTTCATTTTTAAACTTATTGGGTGTGTGACATTTTGTACATTGTAGAACTAATTTTTCAAACCCTTTCACTCCCTCATCCAGTCTCTCTCTCTCGCCCCCTTATGCCTTCCCGTGCCATGTTCCCACACCTCGCTTCCCCCGTGGCAGCAGCATGGTGTTGAGTGTACATCTGAAAGCCCATGTGGGAGCAAGCGCCTCCAGGAACCCTAGGCTGTACCCCAATGGCTGTTTGAGAGGGGTGCAAGTGAAGTCTTGAGGACTGTACCCCTCCCATTCCCCTGCAGCCTAGAACAGTAGGTGTTTGCTGGCCTGTAGCTCTGTTTTCCTGTCCCCTGGTTAAACCCTTTGGTGTAACCTCACCTGCTGGTTGCAATGGAGAGACCAGACCTACCATAGGGTACACACAGGGCCAAATTAAGAGGTTCCTTCTTGCAAGCCAGTTCCTCTGAGATCCTCCAGTCCACAATTCAGAGGGGTCAGTGCATTGATGCACAGAGCAATAGAACAATCAGCTACCTCAATGGCACCACACAAGACGCAACAACAACGTTGTGTGACCAGCGGCGAACGGGCAGGTTTTGGTGGGTTCCAGGCCGTCACTGCCCTCCTCTTTTTCCCTTCCAGGGTGTGAGTCTAAGAGGCTTGATCATGAGGCTGTGCAACTGACAAAATAGCGCTGATAAGTTTCCTCTTCTGTGTTGGGTCACTGAAAGGGAATGGCTTTCTCTGAGTAAGTGAAGATCAACATATGGGCTTCACTCCTACAAGGGGGCAGAACGTTGTATTTTTATTCTCAGTGAAAATGTCTCTCTCCAACAAGAACCGAGACACTAGACTCTTGGCTACTTATGGCACTATTGCAATGCTGCTTTTGTTTCAGCTGCAAAGGTGGATTCTCTGTGGATTCTCCTTCTTTCTCCTTTGTTTTGCTTTGTGTGTTTGAGCAGGCACACTTGTCTGGCTTACACAACAAGCATTAGAGTTGGCTGTGAAGATTGTGTTTGGGAAACTAGAGCAGAGGAAGGGATGGAGTCTTGCATTTTCAGCCAGCAGCCTTAAAACAACATACTGCTGACCACTTGGAGATTAGAGTTGAGGTCCCAGTTTGGTTCCTTGAACCTATGGTGCTCTGAGTGCTGCAGAGGCAAAACACTATGCTCCTGGTAAGGGTGACAATGTCTCTCAGCTATGCCCATTGGCCCATAGCATGTCTCCTGCCCTTCTCATCAGATCTGTTGGATTCATTTCTGCCCCATCACAATACTATCTGGTTGAAGATAGTTGATTCACTATGCAGGGCCCTGCTGTTAGAAGAGAAAGTGAGTAAGGATCTTTGAATTGTCTTGCCTCAGCAAAATCTCTCTGCACAGTCATCATGCAGAAACTCACACAGACACTCCAGACTACAGAGCGGGGATCCACCCATTCTGAAGCTGACATTTCTGCATTGATGGCAAATAGTTACAATGGAATGGGAAAGAAAGTAGATGAAGAATGCTAAATTGTATCCTATGGATTTGTCTCTTAAATTCTTCCTCCTCCCATTATCAGCTAGATCATAGTAATGCATTTTCTCTTCCCTTATTTTAAAATTATCCATTAAAACATCTTCAGTAAACCCCCCTGCCACACACACATGCTTTCTCTTCTGGTTCCCCCACTCTGTGGTTCTCAACAGCCCTTCCACCAAAGCTAGCATCTTTCTGTCTAGGAAGTAGCACCATTTGAGATTGATGTCTGTGATCACTGAGCTAGCGGAATTGTTTCTTTGAGCCCGAATTTTATTTTGCTTTGGCACTCGCTTTTCCTGTCATTGGGTGAGCATCAGTAACGTTACATATAAGTACAGCACTACTCAAGACCTGGCTTGGATTCTTGTCCTTTGAAGTTTTTCTCCTTTCCTGGCTTCCATCAAGTCTTTGTCCTGCTAGTGTAGAAGTGGTAATGTCCCAGACCTTGCCTCCCATACACTGGAAGCTGGCTTTTTACTGCTGCTGCTGGGGCTAGGAAGAGCATGGAAGCTGGGAGACTGACACATTTTAATTGTAAAGAACTGGTTGCCAGGGGAGGCTTCCCAAATGGTAAAGAGCTGTGCAGTTGTCACAGCTTTTGGGAGTGGAGCACTGGGAAGGGCATGGACTAGAGAAGGAATTGGAAACTCAAATGACAGCACTTCTTGGCAGGGTCTCTGTTGGCAGGCAGGAGGCAACACGGAGTGGGGTCTGCATTGTGGTAGGACATGGATACACTTGCTGTGGATGGCTGTTTTCTTCCTGCAGTGGCCCTCTGTGCTGAATATGGCTTCCTTTGTAAATGGCAGTTAATACTGTTCTAAAAGAATAAGAACAATAATAATAATAATGTTGTCTCCTTCAGGATCCCAAAGTGACTTTCAAGCTTATTCCCAGGAATAACTTCCCTCATGACTTGAAATGCAACCACAGTTGGGGTGGAACATCACAGCCATTTGACAGGACACAGAAGCAGTACTGGGCATAGTACTTTACTTGTGGAGGGAATATTATACCTGGTTAATACTGTTTAGCTAAAATTACTCTAGCAGCGTTATCACCTGAATTGGAATTTGGCCAGCATACAGGGCTAGCACTCCAGTTTTAACTTAATGTGCCATAAGGTCTGTCATGACAAAGTGAGCAGGGTCTTTGTTTTACAGCCACCTCATAACGTTTACATCTCCCAAGCTGGGGCATTTGTTCAGTACTGATTCAGAAGAACACCACCTAGTAAATCCACTAATACAACTTCCTGCAGCACGTGTGGTTCTCCTTAGAGGTCTCCTACAAAGTACTGATCATCCTGATCTGTCTTGCGTTATCTGGCTCATTGCTGTGTCTTTGTTATATAGACTATGGCTGATGACCCACAGGAGGTTATTACTTAGTACCTGGCAAGGTTAAAGAAAACTTCTCAGCCTCCCCTTACTATATAGCACCAGGGCAGTTCTGCAGTGGAACACATCAGTCACTTTACACAGTCAGTGCTACATAACAGTTTAGGAGGGAAAGTGAAAAATATTTTATACCACAGTGGAGAATTGTGAGTAGAATGAGTATAACTATCTGAGTTTGAACTGGACCAGGAGACTCTTCACTTTCTTAGGAGTGTTATAGTGTGGAACTTTTAATGACCACAGTTGGTCAGGAGCACACAAAAATCCACCATCTATTAGTCTCACATCAATACGGAATCCCTGAAGAAGGCATTTTTTAAAATAGCTTCCCCATCCCAAAGTGGTCCATGCCTAGGAAGATAAACTTGTCTGCGTAGCATGGGTGACCTTTGCCCTTTTGCAGAGTTAATAGCTACGTTTCTGTCCAGGTCTGTTTAACCCTGAAGTACCCACATATGGTAATGGTGCCACACAGGCATGGTGTCATTCCATCCATGTCTGTCTCTTCCTGCTGGGATGGTTAAGTGTTAGCCTCTGTGCCTGTGCTCTTTGAAGTCTACCCTTTTCCGTGATAGATTTTTTTTTTCCCTTTGTGCTGCTGACGAATACTTTGATTTTGGCAACTTGAGTGCTTGCCAGCGGACAGTCACATGATGAATTGTGAAATACCGTACTAGGCACCAGGGTCATGCAAGGAGCTTCTACCTTTTCCATACTGCTTTCATACCCTGAAAGGGGAACTACAGTGTAAAGATTCTACCTATTGTGTCTAATTACAAAGAACAAAGTGCATAAGGGAGAAAAAAATAACAAGTTTGGAAGCTGCCATCTTGGCTTTGATGAAAAGTAAGAGTGAAAACAACAACTCATTTAAAAGCAATGAGAATCTGAGCTTTGGAGATGTTGTAACACACAGTTCCAGTGCTGTCTGATAAAGTTGGCATTTTCAGTCCTCCTTGACATCACAAGACTGGAAAAAATTTAAGGATCCCTTCTTCATATTCATTCTCCCCCTCTTCCCCTCCCCATAACATATGCAGCTGTGGATCACACTTTCAGAGATACTTCCATCCCTAGATTTCTGGGGCTGTCCCTTGGTGCTCTGCAAAGCTGGCTGCTCTTTCAGGATTCCCTTTGGGAACCCTCTTCACCCCAGGACCCTGTTCCTCTCTCTCTCTTTGTCACTCTCCTCTTTGGCTGAGCTCATTGGCTATACCGTGGTCTCTTCCATCACTTCTGTGCTGATGACTCTCAATCTGCCTCTGCCCAGTACCTCCTCCAGGATATCTAGCCATCTCCTCAAACTTAACATGACTAAGTCTTCTCTTTACCTCTCCTTTTCCATCTCCCTTCCCCTCTTTTCACATCATACTCTCCTCCTTCCCATCCTAGCTCACAGCCTCTACTATCTTTGACTGCTCTGTTTTCCTGCTGTTCTCTCATCCAAGTTCTCACCAAGTCCAGTGGCTTTTCCCTTTGTAACGCATCTTCATTCTTCCCTGCACTGCCAAAATCCTGTTTCATGCCTTGTTCTCTGTGACTACTGTAAGTGCCTACTCCTTTTCAATGTATCCACAGTGCTTCCTTTCCTAAACTCCAACCAAGTCCATCCCACATCCCTTTATTGGTCTTTCTGCATCAAGTTCAAACTCCTCAGCTTCAAGATGCTACGCAACTCTGCCCCTACCTGCACCCCACGCCGCCCTCTGCCCTCTCTCTTTTTTTTAGTTCTCCCTTTGTCTCCTCCCAATCCTTCCTTCATGCTGTTTCTCATGCTGCCTACACCCTCCATGTCTGCAGTGACTTTCCTTTGTCAGTGGCACACAGCATCCCTCTGCATTCAGATCCCTGCTTTCACTCCAGCTATCTCAGCTGGTTTTCCATCCACCATGTGTTTTTTATTTTCCCTACTCTGTTCTCAGATGTAACATTCTGATTTTTCCAAGATTCACTCTCGACATTTCACCCTAGTTCATTCCTCCCTCCCCAACCTGTTGTGATTTCTAGAGTTCATCTTAATAGTTGATGAGGTCTCTCGGCCAAGGGAGCATGTCTATTTTCTGTGAGGCTCCATGCAGATTTACGGTGCTAGATGCCCACTGAATAATAATGACGAATGCAGACATTCACTTTCCACCATAAACTTCTCTCCCTTGCCTCTCCTTTTACTAGAAGGAAGTCAAGCCAAATCAGAGGTTGTGATGGAACTGCTTGCGTATGCAGAGCTTGGAGTATCGGTCTCATTAAAAGGCAAATTCATGCAAGCGGTGCCTAATTCTAAAGAGGTAACATCAACATCTGTAAGCCCAGTATTGGACCTACTCTTTTGTCATTCATAAATTTTCCAGTCGCACATCTGTTTTGTTCTTTAAAAAAGTTCAGAAGCCCTACAAAACAAACCAATATCTAGGAGTGAAAAAGGAAAGTTCCTTCCAAATGCAAAAGTTTTGCTTATTTTTAAAACAAAGGCTTATATCCTGATAGGTACAGAAAAATATTCATAATTTTTCAGATTTTGGTCATCCCAGGTTATTTTTCTAATTTTTATTATAGTGTCTATGGAGGCAAACATTTTGGCTAAGTTTGGGAAGGGATTTCAGTTCTACTCACCTCTCTTCAGTCATCACACACGTGCATGTCTGTCTGTCTGTCTGTCTCTCTCTCTCTCTCTCTCTCGATTTGTAAGGGGAGAAAACCTAATGCCATTTAAGTCAAATTAATTCAGCTGTTTAGGTTAAGGAAATCGATTAAATCTTATTTTTTACACTTAAAAAGAATAAACTTGCTCAAACAATTGAATATTAAAAACTTGGTATGCTCGTAGTCCTCAATGAGCACAATCCATGTTGTTTGAGGAAGGAATACTTAGCAAGTCTGTAAATGGCTTAATGCTTTACATTAGATGTTTGTGCACAGGCAGTGCATATTGCTTGCTTTGTTACTGCATGTACTGTACTTGCAGAGCAGGCACAAATGCCAGCAGGGGCTGTTGAGTAAACGCTGAAGGGGTTGAAAGTTCCCAGAGTGCATTCCTTTGCTGCAGAAGTGGAATTTCCCAAAAGTACTGTGGGAATTAAATCAGTAGAGAAACACCTAGTCAGAGGCACAGTTTCCATTTCTGAGCAAATGTCAGTAGGTAACACTTTTTTTTTTTCCCAAAAGTGGAATTGTGCAGTTAAAGGGAACAGAAAAACACCAGTGTAACTGTCATTAAGGTCCTTTGTTTAAAGAAAAGAGCCTCCTTTGGCGTAAAATGTGCTTCACAGCAGGGCCCCGTTGCTTTCCAGCTTTTAGAAAACAAAATGAAATTCTCCATCTGAATGTTGCATTACTGTAGGCTTTAGTGTTTACACACCAAGCCAGGGCATTCAGGAGTTAAGGCTTTCAGAGCAACATGAACTTTACCTTGTTGCTCTTTTGTCCAGTCTCTTTGTTTATGCAGGTAACTTCTGGATTTCTTGACTCTTGTATATTTAAATACTTCACTTTATTACATTACTAATGTGAAGGCTTGCATTGGAGTTGCAAAATAAAGTGTGCAATATTTATATATTGCTGGTATAACAGTTCCTGTCTAAGATGATTCACCTAAGAAGGTATGTGCATCAAGGGAGATCATGAAGGTTACGGAGAGAAAGGTGTGCGTGATTGTATATGAACAGCTTCCTCACCAAACGACAACAAACAACTCATCTTGCCAAGTATATGTTGGATACCCACCTCTGTTACAAATACAGTGGTTATCCAGGAGCTGCCCCCACATGCTTATGGCGCAGTTCTGTTATGTAGCCTAGAAGGGACAGTCACGGGCTCTTGCATCTCTTAAGGACATGGTCAAGATTCCTTCTATGCTACAAAATCTTCTAAGTGTGGTGGGAGCCAACTGGATCCCCTTGACTGGACCTAGCTCTGATTCTGTTCCACTGGTATAATTGCATTTACACCTTTTACTGAGTGCGATTCTACTGTGTTAGGGTCATGTGTCGATGCGGATTCATCTCTCTGGGGTCCAAAACTGGCTGTCTTGGCTGCTGTTATGGCTACAGAGAAAGTTGAATAGAGGTCTGGTCACATGTACTCTCTCAGAAGAGCAGTGATGCAAGCTCTATCTGAGGGAGGCAAACTTACTCCTGACACTGAGGATTGATCTCTACAGCCTAGCTCCCAGGCATGCAGTTTTCTCACAGTTTCATAGCATGCTGAGTGATGTTTCGCTGGCACCTCTCCCTCCAGAACATGGTGTCTGCTGTCAGATCTGCTAATGGATTGGCCCAAATAACAGTCTGAGTGAAATGTTTAGTTAGGGCCTGGATCATCATTTATGTAAGCAGCCTTCTTCCTCTTTGCCTGATCTTTACCTCAGGCTCTGGATAACATTTGGTTACAGCTGCTTGAACTTGGCAGCCCACACTGTTACTGATGCACTGTTTTTCCAGGGAACTGAGCTGTACTGTGCAAGGACTTCTGCTTTCCCTGCTTAACTCCAGAGTTGCACCTTGTACAGCACAAAACATGACAGTTCTTTCCTGAGCAGAGACTGCTACCCTCAGAACTGCACACAGAATTAGGCATACTTTCTTTGGGTGACTCTTATTTTCATTCTCAGTGGCACCTTCAATTTGTTTGTCCATCAGAATGTCATCCCTTCATAACCATCTGCGCTCCCCCCACCCCCCCAAACCAAGTTTATAGGGCTAGGTGAACTTTTTAATTAAAGTTTTTAAAAAATGTGCCATCATTTCTCCTGCAGAACAAGAATTGGAGATTTGAAGCTGTGAAAACATTTATAGTCTCACTATTTTCTAGTGCCTTACACTTATGAATGTTGTGTAATGGATGCATCTGATGCAGGAGAGAGCCACAATCAACTATGTTAACATGATTCCTCAGCCATTACAAACCACCACCTCTCCTCTTCCAAAGAGAATGTGTTTCAGCAGATGGATATAAATGGATCATTTCTAGGAGTAGAAATTATGCTTTTAATTGCTTTGAACTCTTGGGATGTAGAAAATCTCAGTGTTGTTACTGGACTATATTGTCTGCCTTTGTGGAGAGCAGCAGCCTCACCTCTCTTAAAGCATTTAGAATGAGAATATATTTTCGGAGACACAGAAACCCCTTTAGTAATTGGATCCAGTTCCGGGAGACCTAAATGGATGTTCCCAAGTACACAAGAAAAGGTGGGCTTGCTGTTCTCCACCAGTGCCATGTTATTACCTACTTTGTATGCTGTATTTATATCATGCTGTGTTTCAATTAATAATTTCCATCCTTGTTGTTTTGCAGATTACTAGATTTGTATATTAATAAAGAGACATTTTAACTACTCATGGCACAGAATTCCAGGGGCCATTCTTTGCATATAAGAGCCTAGTTATGTTCTTTACTCTGGTTCCTGACCACTCTCCCCATTAATATTTACGCAGGTGTGTGTAGCCGGAATGAGAGAGCATTTGGCGTCATTCACTCTGGGGAACAGGGGAAACCATAGCAGCTACTGGGTATGTCTCAACTAGAAACATAAGTCGACTTATATTAGGTAAGCTTACAGCCACCACAGTAATTACTGCAGAGGTGCATGTTCACACTATCGTCCTTGGATTGGTGATTCATGTCCTTACCAGGAGCGCTTCCAGCGACTGAAGAGGGGCAGTGTGTGCTGCTGAGAGCCCAGTCTCAGCTCTGCTGGCAGCTCCCTGCTGTGAGCCCGACTGTCTTCCCTCCACCCAGATTTCGTATCTGAGGTCTGCGTGCAGTGCATGCCCTAGCTCCAGGCAGAGCTCTTAACTGCACCATAGCGTGAGTGTAGAATGTAGTGAGTACTGTAGAGGAGAGGTGCTGCTCCTAGCCTGTGTCCTGGGAGCAGGGAGTCAATTTATTTATAAAACAGAGGCAGGGTGATAGAAAGGGCTGGTAATTACATTAAATTAAGGATCTGGAAATTGTTAGATGAGTCTGAAAGCATTGCCAGGCACTCAAGTTCCTAGATCTGTAAAACAGGAAACCCTCTGCACGGGGAAGGTGAAGAGAGACCGCAGGGAATGAGCAGTTTTGATCAGTATAGAAAAAATACAGTGAGGTTAGATTCATAAAAGAGGGAGTTGTTGCCTGCAATTTGGCTAAATGTGTTTTCATGCCTGGGGGATGCCCAGAGTGCAGCCTCGGACTGTGGGACCACTAAGCCCCCTTAACTCTCCAGCCTGGGCTGTCTCACAATGCTTTGCTAGTGACAAGCAGCAAACCCCCCTCCAGGCACTGTGATCACTCAGCACAAAAGAATATGGAGCCCCCGACCCAGACTGATTGCATGAATGCTCCCAGAGCCACTCATGAATCACACAGAGAAAAGCACCAGCCAAATCCCCCCAGCACTGTGCCTCGGGAATATGCTGTCTTGCACTCCTCAAGACGGGCAATGCAAATTTACTAATTGGTTCTCCACTTCATCAATGGAAAGTGGATATACACCAGCCTTTGCAAACCTGAGCAGATTTACCACATGCTTCAGGCAAACTCACTGGTAAAGATAAACAGCAAAATAAATTTATTGACTAGAAAAGATAGATTTTAAGCGATAGGCAAAAAGTCTGAGTTAGTTACCAGAAGAAACACAGTGTAAATTCTCAACCCTATTAGACTGGACAACATCTAGATTAAGCAGTTTTTCTCACCCCACTGGATACTGCAAGTCCTTAATATACAGGTTTGGCCCTTAAACCTAGGCCAGTCTCCTCTGTTAGAATCATAGAAGATTAGGGTTGGAAGAGACCTCAGGAGGCATCTAGTCCAACCCCCTGCTCAAAGCAGGACCAACACCAACTAAATCATCCCAGCCAGGGCTTTGTCAAGCTGGGCTTTAAAAACCTCTAAGGATGGAGATTCTACCACCTCTCTAGCTAACCCATTCCAGTGCTTCACCACCCTCCTAGTGAAATAGTGTTTCCTAATATCCAAGCTAGACCTCCCCCACTGCAACTTGAGACCATTGCTCCTTGTTCTGTCATCTGCTACCACTGAGAACAACCAAGTTCCATCCTCTTTGGAAGCCCACTTCAGATAGTTGAAGGTTGCCAGCTAACCATGCTGCCAGCAAATCCTCTAGTATCTGAAACTAAAGGTTTATTAGAAAATAACAAGAAGAGAGTTGTTAAATGGTCAGAGCAATCAGTTGCATACATAAGAGTTCAGAGTCCCTATATCAGGTTCTTAGCAGCATTAATGAGTTTGCTGCTTTGTAGAGTCCCTCTGGAACACATCCAAAGCTTGGATGAGTCTGTCAGTTCTTTGTTCAAAGTTTGTTTGTCGAGAAGTTGCTCCAGAGGTAAAAAACAGGATTGAAGACAAAATGGATAAGATGCTGCTGCCTTTTATATCCTTTGCCATGTAGTCTGTACATCCTTGGTCCCAAACACAAGCTTACAACACATGGGCATGGAAAAGCAGTTGGAGGCCCCTATCCACAGGTATGTCCTTACATATTCTGCTGACTCATGGTTGTACCCCGTGCCTTTTCTCATTGGGTTCATTGTATAGCTGATTGCCCTTGAAGGGCCAGTAAGCAGGCTGGATAGTGCTGATGGCAATCTTTCTCGGGGGTGTCACCCAGAAACACAGCACAAATTTGATATTCGAATATACCACACGTATTTATAACTTAATACAAAAATGATGCATATAAACATGATCATCATACTTAGACAATTCATAACTTTTCCATTGACACCTTATAATGGCATAACTTGCATGATTCATTCATGGAGGTCTAGATGGTTGAGAACCAAGTTGAAGTCCCAAGATAGCGGTGAAGTGTCTAATTTTGGGGGGGAGGGGGAGAGAACCCACACCATTAATAAACCTGAATGATGCTGGGTGAACAAAAATGTAGAATTCCTCAACCGGAGGATGAAAGGCTGGTATGGCAGCCAACTGTACCTTGACTGAACTGATGGATTACTTGGGTGTATTCAGATCCAGCAGGCAATTTGGGATGATGGAAAGGGGAACTGATTCCACCCTGAGGTAATGATTGCACATATGGACAAATCTCTTCCATTTCTGCAGGTAAGTAGTGTGGGCTGATGTTTTTCTAGTGTTTAACACCACCTAGTGCACATCTTTTAGAGCAGGAAGGCTTTATTCCTGAGAACCATCCAGGATCCACATGCTGAGGTGTAGAACTGCCACGGTGGGGTGAAGCATGTGACCTGCATTCTGAGGCTTGGTCTACACTACAGGGTTAGGTCGATTTAAAAATGAATGTGTCCACACAACCAGCCCCATTCTGTTGACCTAAAGGGCTCTTAAAATTGATTTCTGTACTCCCCAGTGAGGGGAGTACCTCTAAAATCAACTTTGCTGGGTCAAATTTGGGATAGTGCAGATGCAAATCCACAGTATTAGCCTCCGGGAGCTATCCCAGAGTTCTCCATCGTGACCGCTCTGGAGAGCACTTTGAACTCTGATGCACTAGCCAGGTACCCAGGAAGAGCCCCAGGAACTTTTGAATTTAATTTCCTGTTTGGTCAGCGTGACGAGCTCAGCAGCACAGGTGACCGTGCAGTCCCCCCAGAATCACAGAGCATAGAATGTTTCTACGCTCCCCCTATCATCCCCATCCCTGAGGTTATCACAGATTAGAAGGCAAAAAAAAAAAACACGATGACATGTTTTCTGAGCTCACGCAGTCCTCCTGCGCAGCTTAATGCATGGAGCCATTGAGTGGCAGAGGCCAGGAAAGAATTAAGTGAGCGTGAAGAGTGGAGGCAGGACGCAATGCTGAGGCTAATGGGGGAGCAAATGGACATGATGAAGCATCTGTTGGAGCTGCAAGAAAGCCAACAGGAGCACAGACCCCCACTGTATCCACTATATAGCTGCTTACCCTCCTCTCCATGTTCCACAGCCTCCTCACCCAGACACCTAAGAATGCAGGGGAGGGCGGGGGAAGGCTCTGGGCACCCAGCCCCACTCCACTCCAGACGATGGCCCGAGCAGCAGAAGGCTGTCATTCAGCTTGATTTTTAGTGTGGCTACAATAAGTAATGTGGCCTTCTCCTTCCCTCCTCCTCACCCCATCCCACCTGGGCTACCTTGTCCATTTTCTCATTTTCTTTTTTAATTAATAAAGAAAGAATGCATCATTTCAAAACAATAGTTACTTTATTTCAAAGGGGGAAGGGTGGTTGACTTATAGGGAATTAAAATCAAAGGGGGTGGGTTTTGCATCAAGGAGAAACATACAACTGTCACATCGAAGCCTGGCCAGTCATGAAACTGGTTTTCAAAGCCTCTCTGATGTGCAGCATGCCTAGCTGTGCTCTTCTAATTGCCCTGGTGTCTGGCTGCTCAAAATTGAAGGTCATGAGATTTGCCTCACCCTCCCACCCCGTCATAAACATTTCCCCCTTACTCTCACAGATATTATGGAGCACACAGCAAGCAGCAATAACAATGGGAATGTTGGTTGCACTGAGGTCTGACCAACAGCGCCAGCGAGCTTTTAAACGTCCAAAGGCACATTCTACCACCATTCTGCACTTGCTCAGCCTATAGTTGAACTGCTCCTTACTACTATTCAGGCTTCATGAACAGATCCCCGAAGCTCATCGCAGGAGAGCAGAGTTGCAGGGGAAGTGATGGAGCTGTACACCATGCCCTGGAGATTGCTAGAAGCCAGGCAGGGAAGATGTTCCCAGAACCCCTGGCCAAGCTACATGCCAACGAGGATGGTTATCAGTCCTACTGCACCATCTGCTGCCAGCAGCACCCAGGAGGACCAGAACGATTCCCTAAGCTCATCGCTGGGGAGCAGAAGAGCAGAGTTGCAGTGGAAGAGGTGGATGATGATAGTTAGCAGTCCTACTGCACCGTCTGCTGCGAAGGCAAGGAGCTGCTGCGTAGCAGTGCCAGCTGCTGCAGGTGCTTCTGTGTTGAATTCTTGGAGGTCTACATAGGGCAAAGTACCTTGGCCAAGGCAAAAGAGCAAGAGCCCTGGAGCTGTTACATGTGTCAACCACAGAAGTGCTATGGGGTGTCACGGCACTGACCAGGCTGGAATATACAGCTACAAGATTTCTCCAGCGACAAAGGACAGGAATATGATGCATCTAAAATCTAAAAAGGCCTGCACATTTCCCAGAGTCACTACCCTTAATAACAGTACGTCAATGATTGCATTGGCTTCTTGGATCACAGCAGCCCCCACAGTAGACTTGCCCACATCAGGAGCAGTGATGGTGAGCTGAGTGGGTTCCATGCTTGTCGTGGTATGGTGTCTGCATGGGTAACCCAGGAAAAAAGGAGCGAAACAATTGTCTGCTGTTGCTTTCATGGAGGGAGAGGCAACTGATGACATACCCAAAACCACCTGTGACAATGTTTTTGCCCCATCAGGCATTGGGGGCTTAACCCAGAATTCCAGTGGGCGTTGGAGACTGTGGGAACTGTGGAATAGCTACCCACAGTGCACCGCTCTGTAAGTCAATGCTAACCATGGTAGTGAGGACGCACTCCGCCAACTTAATGCGCTTAGTGTGGGCATACGCAATTGACTGTATAAAATAAATTTCTAAAAATCGACTTCTATAAAATCAACCTAATTTCGTTGTGTAGACATACCCTGAGACAGGAAATGAGGAATAATCGAGAGCTTGATCAATGGCTGGACACTGAGTTGAAGCAGGTCAGGATACCAAGCTTGTCTCAACCAGGTAGGTACTGTGAAGATGACTGGGCTTGTCCAACACCCTTAGAATTATGGGGTTGGAGGAAAGTCCTAGAACAGACTCTTCTATGGTAGAAGGGAGGTGCCTCCCAGGAAGTGATGACCCAAGCACCCTGTTTGTGAACAGGGGCTGCTAACAGGGAGTTTTGTAAGGGAGTTCTCCAGGTGAAGGAGGAGCAAATACAGCATCTATGGGGTAAGTGACTGTCTGTAGTGTGTGTTAGGGGGTTACTTGCTGTGTGCTGAGCTTGTTTTTGTCCATCTGTTTGTGTGGTTGTTTGAAGGACCGTGTGCTGTGGCTGGCAGTTGGAAGCTGTGAGCTTCAAAGGAAGGTCTGAAAGCTAGAAGCTTCTGGTAATTGGTTGAGCCTTAGTCAGTGGGCGGGGCTATCAAGCAGGCCAGGGCTTTATAAAGCAGTGTGCAAGTGACCAGCGGCTGCTAGCAGGGAATTTTGCAAGGGGGTTTGGTAGGGGGCAAGGGTCCCTTGCTGTTTTTCTTAAAACTATAACCTAAACTGCATTCAAAACTTTATGCTTTAAACAACCCTTTCATTAACTAGGAGACCATGCAGGCAGAAGCCCAGCAGCGGAGTGGGGGCTATCCAGTTTATTGCGCTGAGTGCAGCATGTATGATTACCTGCCCTGTGGGCGGCTGGCGTATGTGTGCAGTTGGTGCAAGGAGCTCCTGGCCCTCAGAAACCACGTACAGGCTTTGGAGGCCAGGGTGGCAGAACTGGAGGAGCTAAGGGAGGCAGAGAGGTATGTTGATGAGGCTTTCCGGGACACTAGAATTGTCCCACCTACGGCCAGACAGTCCCTGCTCTGTTGTGGAGGATGAAGGGCCCAGGGAAGCAGAGCTGTCAACGGGAGCAGAGGGAAACCTTCTCATAGTTTGGACCCTCCTTCCAGATGGTGTTAGGGGATCCTCTTGCACTGAGGTTACCTCTCCGGGGGAAGAGAACTCCAGTCACTAGGAAAAGGCAGGTGTTAGTAATGGGAGATTGTTTGTAATGATCCATAGATAGCTGGGGTTGTGATGACCGGGGAAACCGTATGGTGACTTGCCTGCCTGGTGTGAAGGTTACAGATCTCTTGAGGCATCTGGATAGACTTATGTGTAGTGCTGGGGAGGAGGCGGTGGTCGTGGTACATGTAGGTACCAATGACATAGGGAAGGATAGAAGAGAGGTCTTGGAGGCCAAATTTAGGCTGCTCGTTAAGAGATTGAAGTCCAGGACTTCCATAGCAGCATTCTCTGAGATGCTCCCAGTTCCACACACAGAGCCAGTTAGGCAGAACTGCAGCGTCTCAATGCGTGGATGAGAAGATGGTGTAGAGAGGAGAGGTTTAGATTAATTAGGAACCGGGGAATCTTTTGGGATAGGGAGAGCCTATACAAGAAGGATGGTCTCCACCTAAACCAAAGTGGAACCAGAATGCTGGCACTAAACATTAAAAAGGTTGCAGAGCAGTTTTTAAACTAGGAGATAGGGGAAAGCTAACTGCTGCAGAGGAGCATGTGGATCAGACAGAGACTTCTCTTAGAGGAGAGTCTATTGGTCGAGATTCTCTGAAGTATAGTCAGGAGCAGAGGGTGGAAGAGGATAATGTAAGGGCCAGATCAGATGAGAACATTCACATAAAGAATTGGACACATCAGAAGAGGGCAGACAAATAAACAGTGACAAGTTTATAAAGTGCTTGTGCACAAATGCTAGAAGTCTAAATATGAGATGGGTGAACTAGAGTGCCTTGTGATAAAGGAGGGTATTGATACAATAGGCGTCATAGAAACCTGGTGGACTGAGGACAATCAGTGGGACACAATCTTTCCAGGGCACGAAATATATCAGAAGGATAGAACAGGTTGTGCAGGGGGGGAATGGCGTTATACGTGAAAGAAAATATAAATCAAATGAAGTAAAAATCATAAGTGAATCCACATGTTCCATAGAATTTCTATGGATAGTAATTTCATGCTCTAATAAGAATATAACATTAGGGATCTATTATCAACCACCTGACCAAGACAGTGATAATGACGATGAAATGCTAAGGGAAATTAGAGAGGCTATCAAAATTAAGAACTCAGTAATAGTGGGGGATTCCAATTATCCCCATATTGACTGGGAACATGTCATCTTGGGACGAAATGCAGAGACAAAATTTCTCGATACTTTAAATGACTGCTTGGAGCAGCTGGTACGGGAACCCGCAAGGGGAGAGGCAACTCTAGATTTAGTCCTGAGTGGAGCGCAGGAGCTGGTCCAAGAGGGAACTATAACAGGACCGCTCGGAAATAGTGACCATAGTATAAAAACATTTAACATCCCTGTGGTGGGAAGAACATCTCAGTGGCCCAATACTGTGGTCTTTAATATCAAAAAGGGGAACTATGCAAAAATGAGGGGGTTAATTAAACAGAAATTAAAAGGTACAGTGACTAAAGTGAAATCCCTGCGAGCTGCATGTCTTTTTAAAGACACCATAATAGAGGTCCAACTTCAATGTATACCCCAAATTAAGAAACACAGTAAAAGAACTAAAAAAAGAGCCACCATGGCTTAATAAGCATGTAAAAGAAGCAGTGAGAGATAAAAAGACTTCCTTTAAAAAGTGGAAGTCAAATCCTAGTGAGGTAAATAGAAAGGAGCATAAACACTGCCAAATTAAGTGTAAAAATGTAATAAGAAAAGCCAAAGAGGAATTTGAAGAATGGCTAGCCTCAAAGGTAATAACAAAATGTTTTTTAAGTACATCAGAAGCAGGAAGCCTGCTTAACAACCAGTGGGGCCCCTCGATGCTAGAGAGACAAAAGGAGCAGTTACAGATGATAAAATCATTGCAACGTAACTAAATGGATTCTTTGCTTCAGTCTTCATGGCTGAGAATGTTAGGGAGATGCCCAAACCTGAGCCAGCTTTTGTAGGTGACAAATCTGAGGAACTGTCACAGATTGAAGTGTCACTAGAGGAGGTTTGGGAATTAATTGATAAACTTAACATTAACAAGTCACCAGGACCGGATGGCATTCACCCAAGAGTTCTGAAAGAACTCAAATGTGAAGTTGTGGAACTGTTAACTAAGGTTTGTAACCTGTCCTTTAAATCAGCTTCTGTACCCAATGACTGGAAGACAGTGAATGTAATGCCAATATTTAAAAAGGGCTCTAGAAGTGATCCCTGCAATTACAGACCGGTAAGTCTAACGTCGGTACCGGGCAAATTAGTCGAAACAATAGTTAAGAATAAAATTGTCAGACACACAGAAAAACAAACTGTTGAGCAACTGTCAACATGGTTTCTGTAAAGGGAAATCGTGTCTTACTAATCTATTAGAGTTCTTTGAAGGGGTCAAACTATCATGTGGAAAAGGGGGATCCAGTGGACATAGTGTACTTAGATTTCCAGAAAGCCTTTGACAAGGTTCCTCACCAAAGGCTCTTACGTAAATTAAGCTGTCATGGGATCAAAGGGAAGGTCCTTTCATGGATTGAGAACTGGTTAAAAGACAGGGAACAAAGGGTAGGAATGAATGGTAAATTCTCAGAATGGAGAGGGGTAACTAGTGGTGTTCCCCAAGGGTCAGTCCTAGGACCAATCCTATTCAACTTATTCATAAATGATCTGTAGAAAGGGGTAAAGAGTGAGGTGGCAAAGTTTGTAGATGATACTAAATTGCTCAAGATAGTTAAGACCAAAGCAGACTGAAGAACTTCAAAAAGATCTCACAAAACTAAGTGATTGGGCAATAAAATGGCAAATGAAATTTAATGTGTATAAATGTAAAGTAATGCACATTGGAAAAAATAACCCCAACTGTACATACAATATGATGGGGGATAATTTAGCTACAACTAATCAGGAAAGAGATCTTGGAGTCATTGTGGATAGTTCTCTGAAGATGTCCATGCAGTGTGCAGAGGCAGTCTAAAAAGCAAACGATGTTAAAAATCATTAAAAAGGGGATAGAGAATAAGACTGAGAATATATTATTGCCCTTATATAAATCCATGGTACGTCCACATCTTGAATACTGCATACAGATTTAGTCTCCTCATCTCAAAAAAGATATACTGACACTAGAAAAGGTTCAAAGAAGGGGAACTAAAATGAGTAGGGGTTTGGAACGGGTCCTATATGAGGGGAGATTAAAGAGGCTAGGACTCTTCAGCTTGGAAAAGAGGAGACTAAGGGGGGATATGATAGAGGTATATAAAATCATGAGTGATGTAGAGAAAGTGGATAAGGAAAAGTATTTACTTATTCCTATAATACAAGAACTAGGAGTCATCACATGAAATTAATAGGCAGCAGGTTTAAAACAAATAAAAGGAAGTTTTTCTTCACACAGCGCACAGTCAACTTGTGGAACTCCTTACGTGAGGAGGTTGTGAAGGTTGGGACTATAACAGCATTTAAAAGAGAACTGGATTAATTCATGATGGTTAAGTCCATTAATGGCTATTAGCCAGGCTGTGTAAGGAATGGTGTCCCTCACCTCTGTTTGTCAGAGGGTGGGTTGGATGGCAGGAGAGAGATCACTTGATCATTACCTGTTAGGTCCACTCCCTCTGGGGCAGCTGGCATTGGCCACTGTTGGTAGACAGGATACTGGGCTGGATGGACCTTTGGTCTGACCCAAGATGGCCGTTCTTATGTTCTTAAGCATGCCTTTGAACAGAAGACTTCTTATTCTCGGAGGTGGTGAATAGATCGATCTCTGGCCATCCCCAGCTCAGAAATATGTTGTGAAAATCCTGATAAAGTTTGTAGATGACACAAATATTGGGGGAGTGACATAATTGAAAGATTTTGAGAGAGAGAGAGAGAGATCCTGCCATGAGCACTGCCATCCCAGGGGTACCTACTCAGGCCCAGAGTGGTTCCATGCCCCCCCAACCAGCTGCGGCTCTAGGTATTTTGCCACCCCAAGCACGGCAGGCAGGCTGCCTTCGGCGGCTTGCCTGCGGGAGGTCCCTGGTCCCATGGGTTCAGCAGCACGCCTGCGGGGGGTCTCTGGTCCCATGGGTTCAGCAGCACGCCTGCGGGGGGTCCGCCGAAGCCACGGGACCAGCAGACCCTCCGCAGGCAAGCCGCCGAAGGCAACCTGCCTGCCGCCCTCGTGGCGACCAGCAGAGCACCTCCCGCGGCTTGCCACCCCAAGCACGTGTTTGGCGTGCTGGGGCCTGGAGCCACCCCTGCCCCCAACCCCCACCTAATTGCAGGCAATGGCTGGATACTAGCTGTGAAACCTGCAGGCTAGAGGCACAAGACACTCCTCTTCTAATCCTGGCTCCTCTGCCATGCTGTGTCTAGGGAGCAGCTTGCTTTTTTCAGAGCAAACCCCCATGCAGCTCCCCTGGGAGCCAGCGATAAGGAGCACCAGCCCTTTCCCCTGGGCTCTATCACCAGTGGCAGCTGGTGTATAGAGTGTGTTGGGGCACCACCCTACCAAATTAGACAAGCACACACAAGTGTGTCATTACAAATCTCACACACAGCAGGTCTGTAGCAAATCTATCACATGCTGCTATGTTTGCAATTCGTATTTAGCAGCAGGGCATCTTTCCCACTGCTCCTGAGCCCATGCACAGACTGCACAGTCAAGGTCGTAAGAACAGCCAGACTGGGTCAGACCAAAGGTGCATCCAGCCCAGTATCCTGTCTGCCGACAGCGGCCAATGCCAAGTGCCCCAGAGGCAATGAACAGAACAGGGAATCATCAAGTGATCCATCCCATCACCCATTCCCAGCTTCTGGTAAACAGAAGCTAGGGACACCATCCCTGTGCAGCCTGGCTAATAACCATTGATGGACCTGTCCTCCATGAATTTAGCTAGTTCTTTTTTGAACCCCGTTACAGTCTTGGCCTTCACAATATCCTCTGGCACAGAGTTCCATAGTTTGACTGTGTGAAGAAATACTTCCTTTTGTTTGTTTTAAACCTACTGCCTATTCATTTCATTTGGTGACCTCTAGTTCTTGTGTTATGGGTAGTAAACAACACTTCCTTATCTACTTTCTCTGCACCAGTCATGACTTTATAGACCTCTATCATATCCCCCGTAAGTGGGCACAGACTCACCCGACAGCGCCTCCTGCTTGTCGTCTCTGGGAATTAGCTCTTTGACCGAGGAGTGCCCTCTGTCAGCCGGTGATCCGCTACCACTGCTGGCCCCCGTGTCCCTCCCTGGACTCCAGTGCCCTGTTATCTGGGGTCCTGCCCCCTGGCAGTACCCCCGCAGTTCTGGGTCTCCCCTCTCCAGGGGAACCCCCACTCACTATCCCCACTTCACCTCAGTCTTGGCTATTGCCCAGTCTCCATCTAGACCCTGTTCCCTGGGGGCAGAATGCAGTAAAAGCCGCTCATCACAGGCAAAGGTGTTCAGACCTGCTGCCTCTGGCTACCTATGGGCTGCCCCTGCAACCGAGTACCTAATAGGCCTTACAAGGCCTGCAGCCTGGGGCTTTCCTAGGCCGGAGCTCCCCGGCTCTGCTGGCCTATTCCCAGCCCTGCTCCACTCCAGAAAGCTGGTTAACCTCTCCACAGCCAGGCCCTTCTCTCCCCAAACACAGAAGACAGACTGCTGAGCTCCTGGCTCCCAGCCTCCTCTATAGGGCCAGCTGAAGCCTGATTGGGGCCTGCCCAGCTGCGGCTGCTTCCCCAGTCAGCCAGGTTTACTGGTACCTGCCACCCCCTCAGGGCAGGAGCAGGTAACCATCCTGCTGCACCCCCATTAGTGGTCTCTGTTCCAAGATGAAAAGCCCCAGTCTTATTAATCTCGCTTCATATGGAAGCTGTTCCATAACCTTAATAATTTTGTTTTGCCTTATTCTGAACATTTTCCAATTCCAATATGGGGCAACCACATCTGCACGCAATATCAAGATGTGGGCATATTATGGATTTATATCGAGGCAATATGATATTTTCTGTCTTACTGTCTATCCCTTTCCTAACGAGTACTAACATTGTGTTCGCTTTTTTGGCTGCTGCTGCGCATTGAGTGGATCTTTTCAGAGAACTGTTCACAATGACTCCAAGATCTTTTTCCTGAGTAGTAACAGCTAATTTAGACCGCGTCATTTTATATATGTATAGTTGGGATTATGTTTTCCAATGTTCATTACTTTGCATTTATCAACATTGAATTTCATCTGCCATTTTGTTGCCCAGTCACCTAGTTTTCAGAGATCCTTTAGTAGCTCTTCACAATCTGCCTGGGACTTAACTATCGAGTAGTTTTGTATCATGTGCAAATTTTGCCACCTCAATATTTACCTCTTTTTCCAGATCATTTATGACTACATTGAACAGCACTGGCCCCAGTACAGAGCTATGAGGGGACACCACTATTTACCTCTCTCCGTTCTGAAAACTGACTGTTTATTCCTACCCTTTGTTTCCTTTCTTTTAACCAGTTACTGATCCACGAGAGGACCTGCCCTCTTATCCCCGACAGCTTACTTTGCCAAAGAGTCTTTGGTGAGGGATCTTACCAAAGGCTTTCTGAAAATGTCTGGCAATACGTCAATCAGCAGAGGTTTCCTAAGGCGTTTGGGATGCTGGACTGAACCCACAAGCCATAGGCTGTGGTGGCTGTAGAGTGTTGCATCTAACTGCCCCTTGTAGACCCTGCTGGCGAACTAGGGACCTTTTAGAGCACAGCAGCAGGGACTGCACATGGCAGTAAGGGTCCAGCAGGGTCTATATGTTGCTGTTAGAGAACTAGGGACCTTTTAGAGCAGCGTTTCTCAAAGTGGGGCTTGTAAGACTATTGTTTGGTGGGCAGGGGCCATGAGAGCAGTGGCTGCTGGCTGGGTGCCCAGCTCTAAAGGCAGTGCCGTCACCAGCAGCACCACAGAAGTAAGGTATCGGAGGGGGTCATCACAGCCTGAAACATTTCCATGGGGGTCTCAGCAAAAAAACGTGTGAGAACCCCTGTTTTAGAGCTTCCCAGCAGAGTCCACATGCAGCAGTTAGAGAGCTAGAGACCTTTTAGAGTTCACAAGCTGGGTCTGTGTGTGGCAGTTAGAGCACAGCACTTTAGAGAGTGCTGTAGCTTACACCTCCAGGCACTGGCACAGACTCCAGTACCCGGGTAGGTCCAAGGGCAGAATGGGGGTGTGTGTGGCCATAATGGGAGTGGAGGTGGGAGAGGTCCTGGATCATCCCAGCCTATGAGAGGAGAGGGGAGGGTAGCTGGGAGCCTTTCCCCATCCCATAGGAGATGCCCACATCTCTTACCCCAGTGCTGCGAGGTGCTCAGCAGTGGGTAGGTTTGGAGGAAGCTGGGACGCTGTAGCCAGGCAGAGGAGTGCAGGGGCTGAAGCTGCTGGAAGCCGAGGGCAGAGCTGAAGTGATGTCAGAACTCTGGTAGAAGGACAGCTGGACAATAGAGCACCTCAGAGGGAGCAGGGCTGGGATAGGCTGTGCAGGAAGTCACCCCCTGCTCCTCTGGTCCTCCCCCTGCTCCCTTACTGCCCCATCTTTCTCCCAGCTCCTCCCCACTCCTCACCCCACTTGCCTCAATTCACCACCCACCACTGTCCGTCCCCCTCTCTCCAGGCACAGCTGTTCAGCTGGGGAAAGACAGAGGCATGTTCCCAGGCTCAATGGGGTGATGGAATGATCAAGCACATCTGAGCTGGAAATAGCATCCCCCCAGCTGAGTGCCAGCCATGAGCCCTGTTCCAGGGCAATCACAGGAGAGCCTGGCTAACCCTCACTCCCATTGCTATGAGCGCAGCAGGGTCTTCCTGTGCTGGGCACAGACAGGCCATTCACACCTCTGAGCCAGGCCCCAGGTCCCTTCTGTCACCTGGACACCAGACCACGCGACCCTGACCCAGTCGCAAGTGCGCCAGTTAGATAGGGTGGGAGAGAAGGGGCTGCCACTTCCCTCGGTTTCATACAGGGGGTGGGCTCCCAGGCGGAGCTCTTAACTGCACAGTATTAGTGTGGAATGTGAGTTGTGCAGAGAGGTGCTTCTCCCAGCTTGTGTCCCTGGAGCAGGGAGTCAGTGTTTTGTTTACAAACAGAGGTAGGGTGATTAAGATCAGAAAAGGCTGATAAATTAATGAAGGCTCTGGAAGTCATTAGATGAACCTGTAAACCAGGAATCCCTCTGAGCGTTAAGGTGTTTCACAGAAGAAATCCACACATGGATTTCCACATGCACTGTTAAGGCACCAAACAACTTTAACTCTGCCCTGTCCTGACACCATAAAATTGTAAGCAGAGTCAGGATGAGCTCTACCCTGACCTCTGGTGGTGAATTATGGGGAGTGTGGAAGGGAATTTTAGGTATTTGCATTGGCACACCCACCTCACCTAGCAAAGACCACGGCAGCTTAGGATGGTTATTTTGACAGCTCTGGGATCCCCAATTTCTTTGTTATTGGGGCAGGAGGAATAAAGTGTTGTCACCCTGATTATGTGAATGAGGAACTATGAGACTGCTTTATGACAGAGATGTCTGAATATCAATTAAGTAGCACTTGCTAGACAAGGGACAGGGGTGCCAAAACCTGTTGAAATGAGAGTGGTTGAGGACTGGTGTGTGTATCTGATGGTATGGGCCCCTTCTGAGGGCCTGGAAGACCAATTGCACATCCTCCTGTCTCCACTGTTGAAGAGTAGAGCTAATTTTGATTCCATTAGGAGTCCATCTAGAGGCTGCTGAGCTGAATTCATGTTGGGCCAATGGCACACCAGCACCAGGGCTCCCCTACTACAAGCTGAAATCACTAAAAGAGCTAAGCTTACTGAGCTGAGATCACTGAGTGCTGTGTTAACTAGTGGGGGAACCTGAAGATCTATCGCTAAGCTGCTGGCAGAACAGAGCAGTTTTCAGCATGTTGGAGCAGCCCATGGAACAGAGAGCGGAGTGGAGTGGTTTGCTGGGACGGCTGGAGGAGTGGCACAGCTGATGTAGTGGAGCTGGTCATGGTGAAGGCTGCAGCAGAACTCCACGGAGAGGCAGAGCAGTTGGCCCTGGCCCACGTAAGGTTCCCCTTAACACCTTGTGTGTGCCCCCCCATTTCCACCCAGGCTGGGGGTAAAACTCTCCAGATAAACTTTTGAACTCTGGGGTGGCACTGACTACAGACTTTCGGGTTGTTGGACTTTGGGGTGATTGGACTTAAGACCCTAAGGGGGAAAGGACATTGCCAAACGTACTTGGAGGTGGGTTTTTGCTTTTGGTTTGTGTTATAATCCTGTTTGTGACGTTTCTCCAATGGGATGCTGCATTGTTTCCCTCCTTTATTAAAAGAATTTTGCTACACTCAGACTCCGTGCTTGAGAGTGGGGAAGTATTGCCTCCTAGAGGCGCCCAGGGGGGTGGTATGTAATTGTCCCAGGTCACTGGGTGGGTGCTTGAGCTGGTTTTGCATTGTATTATTGAAATGGAACCCCTGGATACTGAACTCGGCCCTTGTTGCTGGCAACTCAGAGGGGCAGAAGGGTTACATTTTTGGGGGCTTGTCCGGGAGTACCCCTCGCAAGCACCTGTTGAGTGTTCCACTGTATTGGGAAACAATTGTGTTTGTATTTTGAGGAAATTACTGTTTGTATAATGGCTAATATGTCAGGTTTGTTGGGCCTCAGTCCTGCAGCCTCTAGCTCAGGGGCGGCAGCCGCAGCCAATGATTGGGCAAAAACACTGGGGCATATATTAGAAAAGGTTGTGCTGGCCCATGCTATGTCAAACTCTTGTCATAAGTTAAGGTTATTGGCTGGGGAAGAGAAGTTTGAACCCTGGTTGGAGCATACCACTGAAATGCTGTGGGAGTGAGCCATACCCAATGTAGAAAAGTGAGGATGTCTAATAGAGAGCCTTAGTGGCCCAACATTAGACACAATTCGCACCCTGAAGCTCATTGACCCTGGGATCTGTGTGAGGGACTGCCTAGAGGCCCTTGATAATACCTTTGGGAGCATAGAGAGCCCTGAAGACAGTTACTGTAAATTCCTTAATTCCCGACAACAAAGGGGTGAGAAAATTTCAGCCTATATACAGAGGCTGGAGAGACTGCTTCAGAGAGCTGTTATGAGGGGAGCAGTGACTGCTGAGCAGGTGGATCAGACCAGACTGGCTCAAGTTGTAAGAGGGACTCAGTATCAGAACCCGATTCTACTTCATCTCTGACTAAGAGAACGGCAGGAACATCCCTCAAGTTACTCCCAGCTGATAAAAGAGGTCATGGAAAAGGAAGAAATGCAGGCTGCCAGTGAGTGTTGGGAAGCCCAAACACTGGAACAAGCCAGCACAACGCCACTGCAAATGGCCAGTGTGATGATGGTGAGCACCACAGAGGAACTTGCCCAACAAATGCAGGTCCTGACGGAACAGATAGCTGAGCTGCAAAGCACCATTGACTGAGCTAAGATTTCCAGGAATAAGGAGCCTCAGACTGTGATGATGGAGAAATCAGTATCTAGAGCCACTGTGCCACCCCAGCGAAGGAGGAAAGGACAATTCTTTTGCTACCGGTGTGGTTAGGATGGGCACAGTGCTGCTAACTGCCATAAGGAAGAGAACCCCTCCTTAGTGTATGAAAAGCTGAGGATTAGTTGGGAGAGATCCAGTAGCTTCCAGAAGGTCTGGGGACGGAGACCACCTAGGCCTACAGGATTTGAAGATTCCCCCAGAAGAGACCATCCAGCTGGGATCCCTGCAGGACTGATAGGGCCTCGAGCAGAGGTCATGGTGAGGATTGAAGGGGTGGAGTGTAAAGCCGTGCTTGACACTGGATCTCAAGTTACTATTATATTTCAGTCATTCTACCAACAGATGCTTCGGCACCTGCCTATACAGCCACTGACTGGCATTGGTCTGTGTGGCCTCAGCATGGATGAATACCCCTATCAAGGGTATGTCCATAGTGCACCTGGAATTCCCAGAGGAGGTTGCTAGGGTAAGGGAAGAGGTAGACACAGCTGCCTTAATATGCCCTGACCCGAAAGGGACCTCTGATGTGTCTGTGCTGATAGGGACCAACTCCAGTCTCTTCAAGGTGCTCGCGGATTACTGCAGACAACGGGCTGGGGTCCAGTACCTGAGTACCCTGATGATCCATACGCTTTGTGCTGAAGCCTATAGGAAGATTGAGAGCGCTAAAATGGAGACATCTGAGCTACCGATTAGGGCACTGAAGTACATGGGCACAACCCCCTTAGTAGTGCCTGCAAGGATGGAGCAAGAAGTGCTTGTCATGAGTACCAGGCTGAAAGGCAGTAAAGGGGCATTAGCAATGATAAAGCAGCCGGCTGAAGGAGAGCTCCCGGAAGGGGTGCTGGTCCCCAGCGGGTCATAACCCTACCTGCTGAAGCCCAGGAAAAGGTGACTCTACTGATTGCTAATGAAACACGTCGAGATGTTGTTGTGAAGCAAGGACAAAAGATAGCAGACCTCTTTGAGCCTGAATCAATTGTAAAAACCCAGTGCGAGACTCAAGTTCCGACAATAGACCCAGCTAAGTTTGACTTTGGAGATTCACCATTGTCCGAGGAGTGGAAAGATCGCCTGAGGAGGAAACTTTGTGAAAGATCCAAGGTGTTCTCATTGCATGAGTGGGATGTGAGATGTGCAAAAGGAGTAGAGCACAACAGCAGACTACATGACTCTGGACCTTTGAGAGAGAGATCTAGGAGGTTTGCTCTCTCCGAGATGGAAGATGTGCGACACCATCTTCAAGAGCTGGCTGCAAATGGCATCATTACAGAGTCCCGCAGCTCACACGCCTCACCCATTGTGGTGCTCCGTAAAAAGAATCAGAAAATCCGGATGTTTATTGACTACCGCACCCTAAACCGCCGTACTGTGGTTGACCAGTACACAATGCCTTGAGTCCAAGATGCCTTGGACTGTTTGCTGGGAAGCCAGTGGTTCTCTGTGTTGGATCTTCGGAGTGGATACTACCAGATCCCTCTGGGTGAAGAAGATAAGGAGAAGACAGCCTTCATCTGCCCATTAGGGTTTTATCAGTTCGAACGCATGCCCCAAGGGATTTCTGGAGCACCTGCCACGTTTCAACATCTTATGGAGAAAGTTGTGGGAGACATGAATTTACTGCAAGGGTTAGTTTATTTGGATGACCTGATTGTGTTTGGAAGAACTTTGGAGGAGCATGAAGAAAGGCTTCTTAAAGTGCTTGATAGGCTGGAGTATTATGGTTTGAAGCTTTCAATTGACAAATGCCAGTTCTGCAGGACCTCGGTGAAGTATGTGGGTCACATCATGTCCCAAGAGGGTGTGAGTACTGATCTCGATAAAATAGAAGCACTCACTACATGGCCATGTCCAAGCAACTACAGAGAACTCAAGACCTTCCTTGGGTTTAGTGGCTACTACCGCAGATTTGTGAAAAACTATGCAACAATTGTAAAACCCCTCAATAATCTTACCAGCAAGAACAAATCTAAGACCAAGAATAAGGGGTCTTCTGTGCCGAGACACTATGGCCCCTTCGAACACTTTGGGCCATGATGGGATGAGAGATGTGAAAGGGCTTTTCAAGACATCATTACTTGCCTAACCCATGCCCCAGTCCTAGTCTTTGCTGACCCAAGCAAGCCATTCATCCTGCATACTGATGCCAGTTTGGAGGGTCTGGGGGCAGTACTGTACCAGGAGGTGGAAGGCAAGCGTAAACCTGTAGCCTTTGCCAGCCGAGGACTGTCTGATAGCGAAACCCGCTATCCCACCCACAAACTGGAGTTCTTGGCCTTGAAATGGGCCATCACTGAGAAATTTCGAGATTACTTGTATGGTGCTCAGTTCCAGGTGTGGACAGATAACAACCCACTGACTTATATGTTAACAAGTGCTAAACTGGATGCTACAGGGCAAAGATGAGTGGCTGCTTTGGCTAGCTATGACTTCAGCATGCAATACCAATCAGGGAGAAGCTGTGTAGATGCAGATGCAGATGCATTGTCCAGGCGTCCACAGGCACCCAGAGTTGCTGTGATACCCATGGATGGAGTGAGAGCTATTTGCAGTGTGAGTCGCCGAGAGCCGGAGGCCCATGAGAGCCTTCAAGGATGTGTTGCTGAAGCTTTGGGCCTGCCTCCTGCTTCAGTGCTGCTTCAGTGAACTATATTGCTATGGACCAATCTCCCTTGCCCATGCTCAATGCACCTGACTGGCAGAAAGCCCAGCTGCAAGATATTGACATTTGTGATGCCCCTCCCTTTTGGCAAGTAGTGTGAGGCCCAGCTGCGGTTGTCCCATGTAACCCAGAGGGCAAACTACTGTTGAGAGAATGGACCAAACTAAAACTGATTCAGGGAGTGCTACACCACATGACCACAGACCCTCTACAAAAGCAACAGACTCGACTAGTGCTGCCGAAAGAGTACAGATCCCTGGCCATGAGGGCCCTGCATGGTGACTTTGGACATTTAGGGATGGAGAGGACCCTGGAACTTATTCGTAGTATGTTTTATTGGCCCCGGATGGCTGAAGATGTTCGCAGGAAATGTGAGACCTGCGCTCGATGTGTTCAAAGGAAAACTCTGCCCATGAGGGCTGCATATCTGAAGAACATCACCAGCAACAAACCTCTGGAGCTGGTTTGCATTGATTTCTTGTCTTTAGAAGTAGACAAGAGGAATATTGGGAACATTCTAGTAGTGACCGACCATTATACGCGATATGCGCAGGCATATCCCACACGTGATCAGAGGGTCCCCACTGTCGCTCAAGTACTGTGGGAAAAATATTTCTCAGTTTATGGATTCCCAGCCCGTATACATTCGGATCAGGGATGAGACTTTGAGAGTCACCTTCTGAAGGAGGTGCTGAGGATAGCAGGAATTAAAAAATCGAGGACAACGCCTTATCACCCGCAAGGTGACCCTCAGTCAGAAAGGTTCAGCCGAACCCTGTTAGATATGTTAGGGACTTTGCAGTCAGAGCAGAAGGCAACCTGGGGCCAACATGTTGCATTTCTGGTGCACACCTACAACGCCACAAAGAATAATGCTACGGGAGTCACCCCATATCTTTTGATGTTTGGGCGAGAACAAAGATTACCCATAGACCTGTGCTTTGGTGTATCAGAGGATGGCGATAGCTGTGAAACCCATCAGCAATATGTATCCCGACTATGAGAAAAGCTACGGGATGCTTATCACTTAGCTACATCTGCAGCTCGGAAGAACGCAGACCGCAACAAACATCAATATGATGCTAGAGTACGTCTGCAAGAGCTCCAGCCAGGGGACAGAGTCCTGCTGCAAAATTTGGGTATTGCTGGCAAACACAAGATAGCTGACAGATGGAAGGCAATACCTTACTTGGTGATGGAAAAGCTAGGAGACCTGCCGGTCTACAAGATCAAACCAGAAGAGGGTCCAGGGCAAAGACCCTGCATAGAAACCTTTTGCTCTCTGTTGGGGAATTGGTAGGCACCCGCTTATGCGATGGGCCACAACAGGGCTACTGGGCAGAGTGAAGGTGCTGTACCAAAGCTGCCTTCCAACGTAGACAGCTGGCCCCCTGCAGCTAACTTACCCCTACTCAGCACATCTGAGAGTGAGTCTGAGGAGAAAGACACAATCATGATGTATCCTGGGATGGAGACAAGATTTCAGTCTCGATCAGCTGAATCAAAAGAGAGTACCTCCTCTTCCGCCCTAAACCCTATGGCAGAAGTATTTAGGCCCATTCCTGACACTCCTGTGGTGGAACCCCCGTGTGATGACATACACAGGTTATTGGACGGTGGCGACATACAGATGGAGGATGACCTGAACACCTTCGACCCTCCACAGTTAGAACTAGAAATGCAGGGGCTTATGCCAGTATCCAAGGGGAACTGGCAGGAAACCTCCCCATCCATCACTCAAGAGGATGTCCCCCCTACCACAGCAACAGAGATTCTCAATAGGTGAGACAAGGTAATAAGACCAGTGAAACCGTTAACTTACAATGCACCTGGGGTGACTATTGAGGAGCCAATACATTTAGCATACAGGTTTGTGGAAGCTAAAGTGGGCTATCTAAGGCCCTTTGGAGGAGACCAGTGAGTTGGTATAGTAAGGAATGTGATTTGTCGGGACGACAAATTCTCAGCTGGTGGGAGGATGTAAGCAGAGTCAGGATGAGCTCTACCCTGACATCTGGTGGTGAATTATGGGGAGTGTGGAAAGGAATTTTAAGTATTTGCATTGGCACACCCACCTCACCTAGAATAGCCCACGGCAGCTTGGGATGGTTATTTTGACAGCTCTGGGATCCCCAATTTCTTTGTTATTGGGGCAGGAGGAATAAAGTGTTGTCACCCTGATTATGTGAATGAGGAACTATGAGACTGCTTTATGACAGAGATGTCTGAATATCAATTAAGTAGCACTTGCTAGACAAGGGACAGGGGTGCCAAAACCTGTTGAAATGAGAGAGGTTGGGGACTGGTGTGTGTATCTGATGGTATGGGCCCCTTTTGAGGGCCTGGAAGACCCATTGCACATCCTCCTGTCTCCACTGTTGAAGAGTAGAGCTAATTTTGATTCCATTAGGAGTCCATCTAGAGGCTGCTGAGCTGAATTCACGTTGGGTCAATGGTGCACCAGCACCGGGGCTCCTCTACTATAAGTTGAAATCACTAAGAGCTGAAATCACTAAAAGAGCTAAGCTTACTGAGCTGAGATCACTGAGTGCTGTGTTAACTAGTGGGGGAGCCTGAAGATCTATCACTTAGTGGCTGGCAGAGCAGAGCAGTTTTGAGCATGTTGGAGCAGCCCATGGAACGGTGAGCAGAGTGGAGCGGTTTGCAGGGATGACTGGAGTGGCTCATGGGTCGGCTGGAGGAGTGGCACAGCTGGTGTAGTGGAGCTGGTTGTGGTGAAGGCTGCAGCAGAACTCCATGGAGAGGCAGAGCAGTTGGCCCTGGCCCACGTAAGGTGCCCCTTAACACCCTGTGTGTGTGTGGCCCCACCACCACCACTTCCAACCAGGCTAGGGGGGTAAAACTCTGCAGATAAACTTTTGAACTCTGGTGTGGCACTGACCACAGACTTTCGGGTTGTTGGACTTTGGGGTGATTGGACTTAAGACTCTAAGGGGGAAAGGACATTGCCAAACATACTTGGAGGTGGGTTTTTGCTTATGGTTTTGGGTTATAATCCTGTTTGTGGTGTTTCTCCAATGGGATGCCGCATTGTTTCCCTCCTTTATTAAAAGGATTTTGCTACACTCAGACTCCGTGCTTGAGAGTGGGGAAGTATTGCCTCCTAGAGGCACCCAGGGGGGTGGTATGTAATTGTCCCAGGTCACTGGGTGGGTGCTTGAGCTGGTTTTGCATTGTGTTATTGAAACGGAATCCCTGGATGCTGAACCCGGCCTTTGTTGCTGCCAACTCAGAGGGGCAGAAGCGTTACACAATAATCATATGATAATGATTAAGGCATTTTAGAAGATCAGGTGAATTTGATTTTTAAAGACTCATTAGGGGGTTTTCATCCTTTTTCATCTCCTTGGTGCAAGGCAGGGCCAAGCTAGGGAGTGAGGCACAGGGGGAGACACCAATGTATAACTGGAGGTGAGAAGCCAGAGAACCTTGTAATCATGCAGGACAGGAGTAGCAACAAAACTCTGGATGCTTGTGCCATCCTCCAGGTGGACAAAGCCACACATGGGCACACAGCTGAGTCAACTGCCATAACTGCCAACCCCAAAGGTTCACATATCATGAATCAGGTCCCCTTAAATCATGAGATTGGCTAGAAAATCATGGAATATTTTAATACCATATTTGAGGCTTTGTTTATTTGTGTTTGGTTTCGGAGCCTTTAATGGTGATGTTTTCAAGCTTTTCTCTGCAACATGGAGACTAGAAACTCTTTAAAAAGCAAGCTGAGATTCTCACATCATTACAGCGTTTCAGGAAATGTGGCTTTAAGAAAGACATCAAATACTGGGAAATGTGCAATATAATTGCAGGAATTGGCAGTACTGCACTTTCTCATCTCTAGAGATGCTATCACAGTCCTGGCCAGGGTACTGATTGGTGTCTTGGTGAAGGAGCTTGTACTGATTGGTGTCTTGGTGAAGGAGCTTATTCCTGTTGTAGGAGAGCAGCTACTGATCCTCCCCCTGCGCCGAGCAGTATTAATCCTAGCTGGCCTGCTATGCTCTTGCTGCACAGAGCCTGATCTGAGTTTGAGGTCCTGTTGCAGTGTTATAGTTTGCTCTGAAATGGAGCCTGGGTTCGGCAGCGCTTCCCCAGTGACTGTGAGCTGTGTGGTGCGCCTGGAGCTCTGTGTCCTGTGCTCACCTGTCCCAAGATGAAAACCTGAGACTCCTCTCCTCTCCCTCAGGTTCCCCTGAAGTTCCCTTGCCAAAGGAAACAGAGTTCCGTGTGCTGGGTGAGACCTGCACCCCCAGATGTGAGCCCGGCACTGCAGCTCTTCAGCTGCTGGGGGCAGTAGAGTCAGCCTCTTGGGCTCTCTGGGAGTTAGGTTCATGTCCAGGCCAAGGAGTTGGCAGAGAGGAGCAGGCAGTGTGAATGAAGCCCCTAGAGTTGATGAGGCTGGTTCCGGCACTCAGAACCTGCAGCCCTGCACTGCTCTGTGTGGGGTGGTAAGTGAGCCTGGTTAGGGGCCTTTGCCCCTGAGCTGAATGATGGGACATGGTGCCTAGTGTCCCATCCCCCTGTCGAGAGCCGTTGGTGACTTGAGGGGAGGGCTGTGCTGTATAATAGTCTCTGGGCACTCTGCTCTTTCTTCCTAGCTCTGACTTCCTGCACACACACTACCCGGATGAGCCTGTTGGAGCCTTAAGTGGCTGGGAGACCACGTCAGCAACCTGATTTGCTTGGGAGCCACCCAGAGAAGAGTGGGAGAGCAGAGAGAACACATTGCTGTGCTAGTGTCAGGGTAAGTGTTTGTGGATGTGAGTTTGAGATGGCTGCCCAGTTGTGCTGGCTCTGCTGCTGGTGAGTGTAGTAGGAAGAGAGCCTGATCATAAGCCCTTGTATCAGAGGCCTGGTGTGACGTTGCACTCTATAATGTTTTATGGAAATATGCTTATGAGTGTAAATATGATTGGAATATGCTTTATGCAAAAGTTTTCTTGTGAGGTATCATTACCAGGGCCACCTGGAGGATTCAGGGGGCCTGGGGCAAAGCAATTTCGGGGGCCCATTCCATAAAAAAAAAGTTGCAATATTATAGAATACTATATTCTTGTGGGGCGCCCTGCGGGGCCTGGGGCAAATTGCCCCACTTGCCCCCCCCCCGCCCGCCGGCAGCCCTGATCATTACAAAGCTTATAATCTACTGAGTTTGGTCATCCTATTTGTATGTATCCTTGTATCTGAAGCTAGAAATATGAAGTATGACTCTGAGGTCCTATTGTAATTATGCAAAGTGTGGGCCATTAATGGTGGTTTAGAATCTTGATAGTGCCCATTGACTAGGACAAATGGTTGTAAATGGTTTATTTAGCTGCAAGCATTCCTCTATACATGTCTGCCAGCCCAAGGGTAATGAAAAATGAAGTCTTACCGTGACATGTGACAATGTCACATGCTACTGGACTCCATCTTAAGCCTGGTGCTTTTCCATTTAGAAGGAGGGGTAGGGACCCAGAGAGACAAAGGACTTCCGCATTGTGCCAAAGCTATAAAAGGAGGTGGAGCAGGACAAAGGGGGGCCCAGTCATGAAAAAGCCCCTGCTTTTCACCTAAGATGCCTGGTGGGACTAACAAGGACTTTACCGGGGAAAGGATTGAGCCCAGACTAGGAAGGAGTCTAATCTGTGAAGGAAGCTTAATGGAACATCTCTGAGGGTGAGATTTACCTGTATTCAGTTTCTTAATGTACTAGGCTTAGACTTGCGTGTTTTGTTATATTTTGCTTGGTAACTTACTTTGTTGGGTCTGTTGGAACCACTTAAATCCTCCTTTTTATACCTTTGTTTCTTGATAAACCCAAAGTAAGTGATTAATACCTGGGGGAGCAAACCGCTGTCCATATCTCTCTATCATTGTTATAGAGGGTGGACAACTTATAAGTTTTTACCCCGTATAAGCTCTAGGAGTTGGAGCATCCTCAGCAATAGCTTTGAGCTATTATTCAAATCTCAGGCTTTATGATAAAAGTGTTCCTTGTAAGCTTTTGTAATCAAGATGCAAAAGAGCTAATGAAAGCACACCCTGAGATTGGCTGCTACCAGCCACCCAACGAGATTGCTGCTGCATTTTTGAAAAGGGCAAAGTAACAAGAGGCAGGTGGAGGGTGGGAACCAAAAAATCCTGTTCCATTTAGTGTCCACCTGAGAATCAGTCCAGGTCTACCCTGAGCCCAGTGCGGACTGGGACAGAACTTTTGGGGCATTGTTAGTGCTGAGTAGGTTGGCCTGAGGATGTGGTCTGTATCTTGCTGCTGAGTTTCAGTCTCTTAGATGCTGTTTGATAGGTTTTGCTGAACAGGAGCACTTATCTCCACTTGAACTCAGAGTGGAGTGGGGATCAGCAGGATCATAGAATCATAGTCTATCAGACTTGGAGCATCTAGTCCAATCCCCTGCTCAAAGCAGGACCCATCCCCAACTAAATCATCGCAGCCAGGGCTTTGTCAAGCCTGACCTTAAAAACTCCTAAGGAAGGAGATTCCACCACCTCCCTAGGTAACCCATTCCAGTGCTTCACCACTCTCTGAGTGAAAAAGCTTTTCCTAATATCCAACCTAAACCTCCCCCACTGCAACTTGAGACCATTGCTCCTTGTTATCTGCTACCACTGAGAACAGTCTAGATCCATCCTCTTTGGAACCCCCTTTCGGGTATTTGAAAGCAGCTATCAAATGCCCCCTCATTCTTCTCTTCTGCAGACTAAATAATCCCAGTTCCCTCAGCCTCTCCTCATAAGTCAGGTGCTCCAGCCCCTTAATCATTTTTGTTGCCCTCCACTGGACTCTTTCCCATTTTTCCACATCCTTCTTGTGGTGTGGAGCCCAAAACTGAACACAATACTCCAGATGAGGCCTCACCGATGTCAAACAGAGGGGAATGATCACATCCCTTGATCTTCTGGCAATGCCCCTACTTATACCGCCGCAAATGCTGTTAGCCTTCCTGGCAACAAGAAAACATTATGAAACATTGCTTTGCAAACAGGGGCTGCTAACAGGGAGTTTGGCAAGGGAGTTCTCCAGGTGAAGCAGGAGCAAATACAGCATCTGTGGGGTAAGTGACTGTCTGTAGTGTGTGTTTGGGGGTTACTTGCTGTGTGCTGAGCTTGTGTTTGTCAATCTGTTTGTTTGTTTGTTTGTTTGGAGGACCGTGTGCTGTGGCTGGCAGTTTGAGGCTGTGAGCTTCAAAGGAAGGTCTGAAAGCTAGAAGCCTCTGGTAATTGGCTGAGCATTCATGAGTGGGCGGGGCATTCACAGAGGCCAGGGCATTATAAAGCAGTGCACAACTGATCAGAGAGCTTTGTGACCAGGGGCTGCTAACAGGGAGTTTCACAAAAGAGTTTGGAAGGGGAGTGGGAAGGGAGCGGGGATCCCTTGACGGTCCTATCTGTTTCCCTTTATTCCCCTTAAAACCTGTAAACCAAACGACATTAAAAACTTTGTGCTTTAAACAACCCTTTCATTAACTAGGAGACAATGCAGGCAGAAGCCCAGCTGCAGAATGGGGGCTATCCAGTTTTTTGCGCTGAGTGCGGCATGTATCATTACCTGCCCTGTGGGCGGGTGGCGTATGTGTGCAGTCGGTGCAAGAAGCTCCTGGACCTCAGAGACCACGTACGGGCTTTGGAGGCCAGGGTGGTGGAACTGGAGCAGCTAAGGGAGGCAGAGAGGTATGTTGATGAGGCTTTCCGGGACACTGTAAAATTGTCCCACTTCCGGTCAGACAGCTCCTGCACTGTTGTGGAGGATGAAGGGCCCAGGGAAGCAGAGCTGTCAATGGGAGCAAAGGGAAACCTTCCCATAGTTGGGACCCTCCTTCCAGATGGTGCTGGAGTGGCCTCTCGCACTGAGATTACCTCTCTGGAGGAGGGAACTCGAGTTACTAGGAAAAGGCAGGTGTGAGTAATGGGTGATTCGATTATTAGAAACATAGATAGCTGGGGCTGTGATGACCGGGAGAACCGTATGGTGACTTGCCTGCCTGGTGCGAAGGTTGTGGATCTCTCAAGGCATCTAGACAGACTTACATGTAGTGCTGGGGAGGAGGCGGTGGTCGTGGTACAAGTAGGTACCAATGACGTAGGGAAGGATAGAAGAGAGGTCCTGGAGGCCAAATTTAGGCTGCTAGGGAAGAGACTGAAATCCTGGACTTCTATGGTGGCATTCTCAGAAATGCTCCCAGTTCAATGCTCAGGGCCAGGTAGGCAGGCAGAGCTTCAGAGTCTCAATGTGTGGATGAGACGATGGTGTAGAGAGGAGGGGTTTACGTTCATTAGGAACTGGGGAAACTTTTGGGATGGGGGGAGCCTATACAGGAGAGATGGGCTCCACCTAAACCAAAGAGGAACCAGACTGCTGGCACTAAACATTAAAAAGGTTGTAGAGCAGTTTTTAAACTAAGGATATGGCTACACTTGGTAATGTGCAGCGCTGGAAGTTACAGCTGTGTTTGTACAGCTGTGTAGGGACAGCGCTGCAGTGTGGCCGCATTTGCAGCGCTGTTGGGAGTGGTGCATTGTGGGCAGCTATCCCACAGAGCACCTTGTCCCATTTTGGCGCTGTGGGTTGTGGGAAGGGGATGGAAGGGTGCGGGTCATTCTGCTTCCTGTCCCAACGCCCCGTGGTGCATCGCTGCACATCCCAGCAGTTTGGTGCCATTGTGAGTCTGCAGCACGATTTCTGTGGGAAATGGAGCCCGAGCTGCTGAGGACTTTGCTGCTAAATGTCGCCAGCACATCACGTTTGGCAGTTGAGCTATTCCTTCAGCTCCAAAGTGACAGTGAGGAGTCCGACGATGACATAGATTCGCCTGACGCGCGTGACAGTAAATTGCTTGTGGTAGTAACGGACGTGCTCAGCAGCGTGGAACGCCGTCTTTGGGCTCGGGAAACAAGCACTGAGTGGTGGGATCACATCATCCTGCAAGTCTGGGATGATGAACAGTGGCTGCAGAACTTTCGGATGGGAAAAGCCACTTTCATGGGACTGTGTGAGGAGCTCGCCCACACCCTGCGGCGCAAGGACACGAGATTGAGAGCTGCCCTGCCGGTGGAGAAGCGGGTGGCTATTGCAGTCTGGAAGATGGCAACTCCAGACAGCTACCGATTGGTCGCCAACCAGTTTGGAGTGGGAAAGTCGACCGTTGGAATAGTGGTGATGCAAGTTTGCAGGGCCATTAATCGCATCCTGCTAAGAAGAACCGTGACTCTGGGGAACGTGCAGGACATTCTGGATGGGTTTGCACAAATGGGTTTCCCTAACTGTGGAGGGGCAATAGATGGGACGCATATTCCTATTCTGGCACCAACCCACGTGGCATCCGAGTACATTAATCGGAAGGGGTATTTCTCTATGGATCTCCAGGCGCTTGTGGATCACCGTGGGCGTTTCATTGACATTTACACAGGATGGCCTGGAAAGGTGCATGATGCATGCATCTTTCGGAACAGTGGCCTGTTCAGGAAGCTGCAGGCCGGGACTTTTTTCCCAGACCGGAAGATCACAGTAGGGGACGTCGAAATGCCCATTGTGATCCTTGGAGACCCTGCTTACCCGTTAATGCTGTGGCTCATGAAACCGTATACAGGGAAGCTTGACAGGAGCAAGGACCGGTTCAACTACAGGCTGAGCCGATGCAGAATGACTGTGGAGTGTGCTTTTGGCCGTTTAAAGGGGAGATGGAGAAGTCTCTATGGGAAGCTAGACGTGGGGGAAAGCAGCATCCCAGCAATTATAACCGCGTGCTGTATCCTCCATAAAATTTGTGAAGGGAAGGGTGAAACATTCAGTCAGGAATGGACCTCCGAGGTTCAACGCCTGGAGGCTGAATTTGCACAGCCAGAGAGCAGGGCTACTAGAGAGGCCCAGCACAGGGCTTCAAGGATTAGGGATGCCTTAAGGGAGCAATCTGAGGCTGAAAGCCAACAGTAATGTTTGGTGCCTGGACAGGAGTGAAGTGCAGTGGTTACAATGATTTGCAGTGCCTGTTTTTCCCTTTGGGGTACAGTATGTTTCACTTTCTGCAATAATAAAAACTGTTTTAAAAGACAAATCCTTTATTAAAAATACAGTACATAAAAGGGCAGGGGGGTAGGGTGCTGAACTGTACAGTCAGAGGTTTGAATATGTCCTGCCTGGAGTGCTGTGCAATGCCTGCTGCACTTCAGGATTAATATGCTGCATGGTGATGGAGGTTGGGGTTGAGTGCATAGGGTAAGGGTCGTAGTTCTCAGGGTTGGTAGGTGAATGTACAGGTGTTGGGGGCAGCTAGTGGTGGTAAGAACCAGGATGCTGGAGAAGGGGGTTTTGAGCAAACAGTGGGGCACAAGGGAGAGAGCTTTGGGATGGCAGGGGTTAGCATGGTAGTGATCTGCCTGCATGGCTACCAGTGACTGCATACAGTCCGTTTGGCATGCTAGGAAGCTTATCAGCTGCTTTGTGCTTTTCTTGGTAGCCAATTCCTTTCTCCTGCTTTGTGTTTCCCTCCACTGATGCATTTTCTCTCTCCAGTCCTGCAGCCTGTTGTTCTCTCTGGCATACTGATTCATAACTGCTTTCACCAAATCTTCTTTGCTTTTCCTTGGTTTTCTCCTCAAGTTCTGTAGTCTTTCAGCAGTCCGTGATAGGGCCGGAGGATTCAAGGACACTTAAAAAAAATAGAAATAGAAACATTTATTACAGAGGCTGCATTGTTTATAATCACAGTGAAGGAGTTTGTAGACTATTTGTAGCATCATTTACACATAGCAAACATAGCACAGAGAGGCCACAGCAGCGAAGACATGGTGAGTAATGGCAAATGAGTGATTAATGAATCCATGTTTCTGCCGCGACTCACCTGGGAAGAGGAGCTGCTTGAGTTAGGGCTCACGGGGGTTTCTGTGCATTGGGGAAAGCAGCTGGGGGGAAGTGCACTGAACAATATCCCTACATTTTCCACAGGATTTTATCCTGCCAGATATCTCGCTGCTCCGGGTCACCTGGGAAGAGCTGGAGGGTCTTCCACAGCAATGTGGATTCTGCCCTGGTCCATATGCAGCTTGCCTGTGTGCAGCAATGGTCCCCCCACCCCTCACGGCACAGTGGCGTGGATGCATTAGCCTGACTGGAACAAGGACCACAATGGCTCTCCCTATAAACTTGTGCAAGCGCATTGCCCACGTTCTGGCTGAAACTTTTGCAGAGATTACAGAGGCCGATTACCGTGACGTGATAGACCAAATCAATGGGCTATTCCACATCTAGGCATGCATGCAGTCAGCTATAACCTCCCCCACTCCTCTCCCAAAACATTTCCCTCAAAATAAAAGCTGCTTACCGGGAGCACACTCCTCTGCTTCTTCTTCACCAACAAGTTCCAGCTGCTGCGACTGGCTAGCTTCCTCCTGGCTTGAGAAGAGCTCGTGGCTGCATGTCTCCTGGGACTCCGGGGTGTCTCCCACCACCTGAGTACCCTCACTCTCGGTTTCCTCTACACCCTCCCTCTCCTCTCCCGGCTCTGAACTGTCCATCGTGGTCCTCAGATTGGCAGTGGGGTCACACCCAAGTATCGCATCCAGCTCGTTGTAAAAACAGCAGGTCGTGGGAGCAGCACCTGAGCGGCGGTTTCCCTACGGGCTTTGCAATAGGCACTCCGCAGCTCCTTTACTTTAACCCTGCACTGCAACGCGTCCCGTTCATGGCCCCTTTGCAGCATGGACTTTGATATCTGGCCATAGGTATCATAATTTCTATGGCTGGAGCGCAGCTGTGACTGCACAGCTTCCTCACCCCAAACACTGATGAGGTCCTGCAGCTCGCAAGTGCTCTACGCTGGGGCTTGTTTGGGGCGTAGAGGCATGGTCAGTGATTGATTGATTGCACTCCACGCCTGGCTGAGCAACCACGAAGGGGATTTTTAAAATTCCCGGGGCATTTAAAGGGCGGATCACCTGAGCCCAGGGCAGTGGAGTGTGAAACGATGAGCAGAGTGGCTGAAAAGGTATGCTGGGATACCTCCTAATACTCTAGAGGCCAATAACAGCGCTTTTGGGGTCCACACCTGATAGGCAGCGCTGCATCACCAACGCTGGAATTGCTACACCCCAAGCAGACCAGGTGTACAGCCAGCGCTGCAGCCAGGGAGTTGCAGCGCTGGCTGTGCTTTCCAAGTGTGTACACAGAGTGAGTTGCAGCGCTGTAACCCCATCACCAGTGCTGCAATTCTCCAGTGTAGCCAAGCCCTAAGAGATGGGGGAAAGCCGACTGCTGCAGAGGAGCATGTGGATCGGACACAGACTTCTCTTAGGGGAGAGTCTAATGATAAAGAATCTCCAGGTTATAGTCAGGAACAGAAGATGGAAGAGGATAATGTAAGGGCCAGATCAGATGATAAACATTCACATAAAAAAGAATCTGACACATCAGAAAAGGGCAGACAAGTTTTTAAAGTGCTTGTACACAAATGCTAGAAGTCTAAATAATAAGATGGGTGAACTAGAGTGCCTTGTGATAAAGGAGGCTATTGATATAATAGGCATCACAGAAACCTGGTGGAGTGAGGACAATCAATGGGACACAATCATTCCAGGGTACAAAATATATCGGAAGGACAGAACAAGTCGTGCGGGGGGGGTGGCACTATATGTGAAAGAAAATGTTGAATCAAATGAAGTAAAAATCTTAAGTGAATGCATATGTTCCATAGAATCTCTATGGATAGAAATTTCATACTCTAATAAGAATATAACATTAGGGATCTATTATCAACCACCTGACCAGGACAGTGATAGTGATGATGAAATACTAAGGGAAATTAGAGAGGCTGTCAAAATTAAGAAACCAATAATAATAGGGGATTCCAATTATCCCCATGTTGACGGAACATTTCACTTCAGGACGAAATGCAGAGATAAAATTTCTCGATACTTTAAATGACTGCTTCATGGAGCAGCTGGTACGGGAACCCACAAGAGGAGCGGCAACTCTAGATTTAATCCTGAGTGGAGCACAGGAGCTGGTCCAAGAGGTAACTATAGCAGGACCGCTCGGAAATAGTGACCATAATACAATAGCATTCAACATCCCTGTGGTGGGAAGAACACCTCAACAGCCCAACACTGTGGCATTTAATTTCAAAAGGGGAAAATATGCACAAATGAGGGGGTTAGTTAAACAGAAGTTAAAAGGTACAGTGACTAAAGTGAAATCCCTGCAAGCTGCATGGGTGCTTTTTAAAGACAACATAATAAAGGCCCAACTTCAATGTATGCCCCAAAATAAGAAACACAGTAAAAGAACTAAAAAAGAGCCATCGTGGCTTAATAAGCATGTAAAAGAAGCAGTGAGAGATAAAAAGACTTCCTTTAAAAAGTGGAAGTCAAATCCTAGTGAGGCAGATAGAAAGGAGCACAAACACTGCCAAATTAAGTGCAAAAGTGTAATAAGAAAAGCCAAAGAGGAGTTTGAAGAATGGCTAGCCAAAAACTCCAAAGGTAATAACAAAATGTTTTTTAAGTACATCAGAAGCAGGAAGCCTGCTAACCAACCAGTGGGGCGCTTTGACGATCGAGATACAAATGGAGCGCTTAAAGATGATAAAGTCATTGCGGAGAAACTAAATGGATTCTTTCCTTCAGTCTTCATGGCTGAGAATGTTAGGGAGATTCCCAAACCTGAGCCGGCTTTGTAGGTGACAAATCTGAGGAACTGTCACAGATTGAAGTGTCACTAGAGGAGGTTTTGGAATTAATGGATAAACTTAACGTTAACAAGTCACCAGGACCGGATGGCATTCACCCAAGAGTTCTGAAAGAACTCAAATGTGAAGTTGCGGAACTATTAACTAGAGTTTGTAACCTGTCCTTTAAATCGGCTTCTGTACCCAATGACTGGAAGTTAGCTAATGTAAAGCCAATATTTAAAAAGGGCTCTAGTGGTGATCCCGGCAGTTACAGACCGGTAAGTCTAACATCGGTACTGGGCAAATTAGTCAAAAAATAGTTGAGTAAAATTGTCAGACATAGAAAAACACACTGTTGAGCAACTGTCAACATGGTTTCTGTAAAGGGAAATCGTGTCTTACTAATCTATTAGAGTTCTTTGAAGGGGTCAACAAACATGTAGACAAGGGGGATCCAGTGGACATAGTGTACTTAGATTTCCAGAAAGCCTTTGACAAGGTTCCTCACCAAAGGCTCTTAAGTAAATTAAGCTGTCATGGGATAAAAGGGAAGGTCCTTTCATGGATTGAGAACTGGTTAAAAGACAGGGAACAAAGAGTAGGAATGAATGGTAAATTCTCAGAATGGAGAGGGGTAACTAGTGGTGTTCCGCAAGGGTCAGTCTTAGAAACAATCCTATTCAACTTATTCATAAATGATCTGTAGAAAGGGGTAAAGTGCGAAGTGGCAAAGTTTGCAGATGATACTAAATTGCTCAAGATAGTTAAGACCAAAGCAGACAGTGAAGAACTTCAAAAATATCTCACAAAACTAAGTGATTGGGCAACAAAATGGCAAATGAAATTTAATGTGGATAAATGTAAAGTAATGCACATTGGAAAAAATAACCCCAGCTATAGATACAATATGATGGGGGCTAATTTAGCTACAACTAATCAGGAAAGAGATCTTGGAGTCATTGTGGATAGTTCTCTGAAGATGTCCACGCAGTGTGCAGAGGTGGTCAAAAAAGCAAACAGGATGTTAGGAATCATTAAAAAGGGGATAGAGAACAAGACTGAGAATATATTATTGCCCTGATATAAATCCATGGTACACCCACATCTCGAATACTGTGTACAGATGTGGTCTCCTCATCTCAAAAAAGATATACTGGCATTAGAAAAGGTTCAGAGAAGGACAACTAAAATGATTAGGGGTTTGAAACGGGTAGCATATGAGGAGAGATTAAAGAGGCTAGGACTTTCCAGCTTGGAAAAGAGGAGACTAAAGGGGGATATGATAGAGGTATATAAAATCATGAGTGATGTAGAGAAAGTGGATAAGGAAAAGTTATTTACTTATTCCCATAATACATGAACTAGGGGTCACCAAATAAAATTAATAGGCAGCAGGTTTAAAACAAATACAAGGAAGTTCTTCTTCACGCAGCGCACAGTCAACTTGTGGAACTCCTTACCTGAGGAGGTTGTGAAGGCTGGACTATAACAGCGTTTAAAAGAGAACTGAATAAATTCATGGTGGTTAAGTCCATTAATGGCTATTAGCCAGGATGGGTAAGGAATGGTGTTCCTAGCCTCTGTTTGTCAGAGGATGGAGATGGATGTCAGGAGAGAGATCACTTGATCATTACCTGTTAGGTCCACTCCCTGTGGGGCACTTGGCATTGGCCACTGTTGGTAGACATGATACTGGGCTAGATGGACCTTTGGTCTGACCCGGTACGGCCGTTCTTATGACTCATATCCAGCTTCTCGTCCAGTGTAACCCCTAGGTTTTTTTCTGCAGAACTGCTGCCTAGCCATTTGGTCCCTAGTCTGTAGCAGTGCATGGGATTCTTCCGTCCTAAGTGCAAGACTCTGCACTTGTCCTTGTTGAACCTCATTAGACTTCTTTTGGGCCAATTCTCTAATTTGTCTAGGTTCCTCTGCATGCTATCCCTACCCTCTAGCATATCTACCACTCCTCCCAGTTTAGTGTCAACTCCTCCCAGTTTAGAATGGCTGAAATGGGAATCCTCTCACCACATGCCCCAACAGCCATAGAAGAAACTTGACCATGAGCTTGCGCACATTTCCTACTCAAGCCAGCAAACAAAAGTGGTTGGCTAGAACTCCTAGATCCTTGCTAGAAGAGCAGCCCATGCAGCTCTCCATGGTTTGCAGTGAGTCATCCTAGAACTGATGCAGTGGGACTGGGATCTTTGGTTTTTCAGCAAAATACAGACTTGACAAACATTCTCCCTGTCTAATTGTTTGTGACATGTCCGCAGTTCATTGTGCAGAGCGGGCCCTTCACACAGACACACTCACATGGTATGGCACACGTGTCATCCACAATGACGGGCCTGCAATTCATGTTTTCCACCCCTGGGCCCAAGGTTAGGAGTGGCCCTAGCTGTCTTGCCAGCCAGGGCAGAAAATGTTTCCAATATTTTTGGCCCCACCTATTCCCGAGAAACCAAGCGAACACGGAAGCGTGCACACGCGTGCGCTCAGACACACACACGCACATAGCGCCAGCCAGTTGGAGGGGAGCCAAAAAAAAAAGAAAGAGCAGTTTTGCGCCCCCGGAAGTTAGTACTGAGGGCAACTGCCCTGCTTGCCCACCTCTAGGACTAGCTGTACCCGCCTGAGGTACCTGAATGTTCAGTCTCTAGATGGGTCAGTAACAGCATAGCAGTGTTGAATGGATCTCCCACCTGTATCAGGGAGCAGCAGAAGAGAAAGGCTCAAGAAATGGGCTGTAATTCAGCTTAGGTTGTTTATTGGGGTGTCAGGTACAGGCAACACTGCAGACACCTCTATGATTTAATCACACTTGGAAAGCTCATGTCTCACCAGGGATAGATTTTTCCGTCCCAGCCCATGAAGGAGCCATTCTCCTTCTCAGAGAGCGTGGAAATAATCTTCAGGATTGCTTTAGTGGTTTCCTCCACGGTCTGTAGGGCCTGTAGGGTTAAAGTGATGCTGTTAGATAGGGCAAAACTACATCTTTCAGGCCATTGTTACTGTGACACCCTGGCACCCCAATATTCACCACTGTCATGTAATCAGGATATATTTTTGTACTAAGTATGCTTTGTGATTCTTATTATTCTAAGTCTTGATCTGCTAGATGTTAATGTCTCGTTAGAGTGTATGTGCTATCGTCATATGTGAAGTCACAAAGTTTGGCTGTGTACGTGTTGCTGAAACATGTTGTGAGGTTGAAAATACCCACAAGCAGCGTTTCAGCTGCAATAGTAAAAAGGCCAGATAATCTTAATGGCTTCCTGAGGAAATGCACACAAGCACAAGGATTACCCCAGGAACTGTGAACAAAAGAAACCTCTCAGAGACAGCACGACACAATGGGAACTGTTTAACCCAGATCACAGCAAAAGAGCTTTCCAGCAAGTGGGAAGCAGATATAAAAGGGGGAAAGTGAGATCATGACGGGACCTCACTCTCCTGACAACACACCTGCGAACAACTGAGGAACTAAGACTGAACAGGGAGGAAATGATGGTTCCCAGGCTTGAGGGATTTCTAGCCTGCGTATGAAAACTTGGGAAACCCAAGCAGCAAAGCCAAGGCAGCTTGTGCCTTAGGAATCTGCCAACCTGTTTATCACGCAAGGTGAAAATGTGCTAATTCATATCCTACCTTTCTAGTACTGTATATTAAGCTTAGTTTGCGATTTTGTTTATTTACTAGGTAATCTGCTTTGAGCTGTTTCCTATCACTTATAATCACTTTAAATCTATTGTTTTGTAGTTAATAAACTTGTTTTATGTTTAATCCAAACCAGTGTGCATTTGACTAAGGCGTCTGGGGAAAATCTCAGCTTGGTTTCCACCAGCGTGCATGGTCCTCTTCACATTGAGAGAGAGGCGGACCGGGTGTTAAACCCATATAGTGGCCAGTTTTGACCAGGGCAGGATGTAGTGCTCTGAGGCCTAGGATGGGAAGCTGGTGGTTAGAGACCCTGCTTGTGACTGCAGCTGGGTGTGTCCCTACCTGCGTGAATGCTGGTGAAAGTGCAGGCTGGAGGGCTTTGCAACTTGTACCAGCAGCACAGTGTGAGAGGGAGCCCAGGCTGGTGGGTCAGAGGCTCTGTGGTACCCCAGTTCCAGGTCACACCCCGGGGGGAACTCATTACAATTACTACGTTCCTAGCAGTGGGTGTATTCAGGACCAAGACTCCTCCCTCAACAGATCATCCTCTTAGCTTCAGTAGGGTCTTCAGGCTAAGTTGTCTTTGCAGATATTTGTACAACGCCTACCACAATACGCCTGTGGGCTCTGTGCTACCAAAATACATGAATAAATAATAATGTACTACAATGAGAGTTGATGTTCCTCACACTTGTGCATTTATAGTGTCTTATCAAAACCCCATAGCTGTCAATGGGGTTTGGATCAGTCCCATAGAATCATCCCAAAGCATTAAAGGTCTTTGCAGTAAAGCAGTAGGACTAATTTTGTATACACTATTTATGGATCACTTCTGGCGTGGCACATGGCAATGTTTAGCTGCATCCAGTAAGAATATTCGGTCACACCTGGGCAAAGAGGGGGTACAATGTTAGTGTTCTGATGTGGTAGTTATTAATGCCCACTTTACACTGGTACAAATGTGTAAGGTGCAGGGCAGTGGCAAATCAGGCCCACTCTATCCAGATTAAACTGCAGGGGGAGTTTAGCTCAGCTGAATGTACTTTGCCCCCACATTGGACTTTGGCCAGGACATTGCAGCTATAGAAATCAGTGGGAGTTAGGTGCCCAAATACCTCTGAGAATCTGGGCCCTTGTGGTCAACCCCCTGGCTCTTGCACAGTGCGCTGTGGATTGTTTAGAGGAGACGGGGGAAACTGGGCTTTGCAGGGAAACGCAGAGGTCAGGAGCTGGAGGAAACAGGCCAGTATGCTTTGTCTGCTTTGTGCTGCTCCCAAGTGGGGTAAAGCAGGCAGAGTGTACTGGTGAATCTGGCCATCAGAGGTAAAATGATGAGAAGATTTCAGGTGGATACATATCTTCAAATCACAGAAATCTCATCACAGGGTGACTTTCTCTGGGTTTATGTTCATAAATGAAAATTCTAGTAATTTAACAAACCAAACAAAATTCCCAAACAAAAGCCACGTTAAACCAGAGATACGGTTATGGATATAGTAACAAAGTTTAACCATAACTTTTATTTCCTGGGTTCGTAATGTTTGTTTTGGGAAAAATAACAACATCCCTGGAATGATTTACCCTTATAGTATTGATACGTATTCCAGTCTTCCCTGCAGTTTAACATAGTTGCGATCTGGGTGTACAGATGAGTCTGTGGCAGAACCAAGACCGTAAGGCCTCCCTAATGTGCTGTGGATGGAAGTGGCCAGTCACCCTAACCAAGGGATTATAAACGTGTTATGACCCCTACCGCTTCTGTTCCCATTCTGGTTTTCACCCAGCCGGGGTGGATAGAAGTGCAGAGAATCCCACAGTCTTTGTACTCCAAGGACAGGCACCTGGTGATCATGTTCAGAGCAGCCTGTGGGTGGGACACTCCATGAGTAGAGATAAAAGCACAGGACAAAGGGGCATCTTCCCTACAGGACATGGCCCCTGATCCCACAGTACTGATATGTAAGGGTGGAGGGGGAGTCATCTGGGCTGACAGGAGAGGAGATAAATACCGCTGGGCAGAATGTAAGGAGCTTCATACATAAGCAGTCCTGTTGAACTAAAGGGAGCTCCCACTTCACTCAATAGACAAACCCAGCTCAGCTGCTCGGGGCGACAGATAAGGTTACAACTCTGAGTGAAGCTATTCCGGGAGATCTCCCCCGCACCCCCCAACATAACATGGTGTCATTTTCTTAAAATATCCCATTAAAATCTCCAGGATTGCTTTTAATAGTCACTGGAAGATCGATGCTGATTCTGAGAGACTTCAGGCCCATCCTGGAGTGCTGGCAACTCTAGCAACATATCAAAAGAAAACTGCCTGCCTCACAATAAATCTTCAGTCTTTGCTGCCCCTGAGTAAAGGGTACAAGGCTGTGAGATACCAAATCTGAGAAATCTCTGGTTTTATCTTTTTATAACCTGGAATGCTTAGCCAAGCGGAAACCAGGAGACCCAATCCTGATAAAACGAAAGGAGGAAAATCCTTGGCTAAGCCCACTTTTTGGCATTGGCTGTATCTGCACCTTGAGATCCTACATAGCTGAGACTCATCGAGGGGTTCAGTACACAAGGAACGGATGGCACCAGCAGCTGGTTCCAAACCCAGGTGAATTTCTGTTACCCTTGTAGCAATAACATTCCCGGCACTCTGAGAGAAGGGAGAGGATCCCACTGAACACAACCTTCCTCACTGCCCAATGGCGACCAAAGCTGGATGAGCTTGGAAGCTGGTAATACATCCCGATCTCTGGTTTGTTGTTAAAGAGTAATTCTGGCTAAAGGTTGACTGTAAAGGGGGAGATGCAGGGACACATGCACTGTATCTTTAAATCTGTAGCAAGAAGCTGGGTGGTAGGGGGCTAAGAGGACAGGAGCTCTGCAGGGAAGCTGGCAGGGGAGTCTGAGGTGTTCAGAAGGAACAGCAGAGGAGGCACCTGCATTGATACAAGGTAGGGGCTAGTTATGCTGGAAGGGAGTGAGAGGGGTCCTGTATGGTACCTTGCTGCAGCGGTAGCTTGGCATTTGCCGGAATATCCACAGTGGAACTACTTCTAAGGAAGCAGCTATGCTGGACATGTTGAGAATGGCGGCCTTGCTGCAGCTCAGCCCTGTCTGGGTGCTCTGCTGGGCAGCCTTCTTCAGCAATGGCAGGAACTCCTGCAGGAGATATCGATGACTGTGTTATGACAGAGGTGACACTGCTGTACCAGGGAAGGAGCTCATCAGTGATGTTAAGGGTCGGGGAGAGGGAGGCTCTGAAGGTGGAGTCTAATTCAGGCAGGTTGGTGCATCTTATAGTTCTTGGGAATACGATGACTGGGAAAGTCTTCTATGGGTCAGAGTGTGCTCTCCCTGAAGGAGCCTGCTCTGCTCCTTCCAAGAGGTGAGCCCTGCACAATCCTTGTGCTCCTAGAGCACATGGTCTGGGCCTGTGCCCAGCCTCTGGGTAGGAGCATTTTTACTATGGAGATATGCCTATCTCATAGAGCTGGAAGGGACCTTGAAAGGTCATCGCGTCCAGTCACCTGCCTTCATAGAAGGACCAAGTTCCATCCCTGACAGATTTTTGCCCCAGATCCCTGAATGGCCTCCTCAAGGATTGAACTCTCAACCCTGGGTTTAGGAGGCCAATGCTCAAACCACTGAGCTATCCCTCCCCCACCATCATGAGGAAGGGGCTCCTTGGCAGGGCACAATCAGGCCCTCACTCTTATGGCTGCATGTCTCTTTGGTACAGCCTTTGAACCAGAAGAGAACATGTGATTATACTGACTGAAGCACCAGGAGATAACAACCTACTCCTGCGACCAGCTAGTGGAGTTATTTCATTAGCCCAAGGGGTAGAAAACTGCGCTTTGGTGCTCAAGGTTCAAATCTTGCTGGTGGCCAGTGTTAGGGGATGTTAGAGAGTCTCCCTTGAGTCTGAAAATGCAGATCACCTTGTTTTTGAAAAATGAGACAAAAATTTGCCCAAGCCAAGAGTCTCAGCTCGTTCCAGGACAGTCTTGGCTCAGTGTCAAAGGAGTTTCCTGGTTGTGTTCTTACCTGGCTCATCAGCAGGGGCCCAACTGTGTTAGTTAGGTATACAATTGCCATGCTCTCAACATTCTCATTCTCCATGGTGGTCACCCGTAACATGCCAGCGTTGTTTATCAGGAGATTCAGTCCATGTCCTTGCACATGCTCCTCCACTCTCTTCACAGCTGCCTTTATGCTGTTTGGATCTGTGACATCTACAGACAGCACAGGGGATTCAGAAACATCCTTCCTATAGCAGCTCTGCCCTGTCTATCAGCTCTACCAGCCCATTCAGCTGTTGACCCTGTCTTCAGTTGGCCAATGAAAGCAGCCTCGCTCACTTGCTTCTATCTCCCTCAAGCCCCTCTGGGAACTCTCCCACGCTGCCTCTGACTCCAGGGACAGGAGGAAATCACTTGATATTTTTTTTTAGAAATTGCTTAATCTCTTTGAACTGAATCCAGGAGAGCACTTTCCCTCTTATCCCATGGAAGCTTACTTTACGTAAGAATCTTTGGTGAGGGACTTTGTCAAAGGCTTTCTGAAAATCTAAGTACACTATATCCACTGGATCCCCTTGGTCCACATACTTGTTGACTCCCTCAAAGTATTCTAGTAAATTGGTGAGGTATGATTTCCCTTTACTAAAACCAAGTTGATTCTTCCTCAACAAATTATGTTCATCTATACGTCTGACAATATTGTTCTTTATTATAGTTTCAAACAATTTGCCTGGTACTGAAGTCAGGCTTGCAGGCCTGTAATTGCCAGGATGACCTCTGAAGCCCTTTTTAAAAATTGGCATCACATTAGCTGTCCTCCAGTCATCTGGTGCAGAAGCTGATTTAAATGATAAGTTACAGACTACAGTTAGTAGTTCTGCAATTTCACATTTGAGTTCCTTCAGAACTCTTGGATCAATACCATCTGGTCTTGGTGACTTATGGCTGTTTAATTTATCAATTTGTTCCAAAACCTCCTCTAATGATACCTCAATCTGGGACAGTTCTTCAGATCTGTCACCTAAAAAGAATGGCTCAGGTTTGGGAATCTCCCTCACATCCTCAGCTGTGAAGACCGATGGAAAGAATTCATTTAGTTTCTCAGCAATGTTCTTATGGTCCTTGAGTGCTCCTTTAGTACCTCGATCGTCCAGTGGCCCCCGCCCCCTCCCCCGGTTGTTTACTTGGCTTCCTGCTTCTGATGTACTTAAAAATTTGTTTGCTATTACTTTTTGAGTCTTTGGATAAATGTTCCTCAAATTCTTTTTTGGCCTTCCTATTTGTATTTTTACACTTCATTTGGCAGTGTTTATGCTCCTTTCTATTTTCCTCCTAGGATTTAACTTCCACTTTTTAAAGGATGCCTTTTTGCCTCTCACTGCTTCTTTTACTTTGTTGTTTAGCCACGGTGGCTCTTTTTTCGTTCTCTTACTGTGTTTTTAAATTTGGGGTATACATTTAAGTTGAGCCTCTGTTATGGTGTCTTTAAAAAGCTTCCATGCAGCTTGCAGAGATTTCACTTTTGGCGCTGTACCCTTTAATTTGTTTAACTAACCTCCTCATTTTTGTGTAGTTCCCCTTTCTGAAATTAAATGCTACAATGTTGGGCCACTCACCACTCACCTGGAGAGACTGTTTGATGGCTGGCTGGCTGGGCCCACCTCAGGCCAAAGTCAGCCTGTCAAGACTGTTTGCTCGCTGGCTGCCTGGGTTCCACCCAGGCCAGGGCCTGCCTTTAAAGACTGGTTGTTTGTGGACTACTTGAGCTACCCCAGCCCAGGCCGAAGCCTGGTAGTGACAGTTGCTCACCCAGCCCTGTTGTGGGCTCCCGGCTACCCAGTAGACTCTGGTCCGGACCAGACTGGGGCCAGCTGGAGTGGCCTCCCTCCGAGCGTGAGAGCGAGGAACCCGTACTTGCCTATTATATCAATATCCTCATTTAATACAAGGTACTCTAGTTCACCCATTTTATTATTTAGACTTTTAGCTTTGGTATATAAGTGCTTAAAAAACTTGTAGCCTTTTAGCTGTCTGCCATTACACAATGTAATTGAATGGGACTCTTTTATTTGACTGTTTCTGATCAGACCCTGCCTGTATTTTATCATTGTCCATCCTCTCGTCTCCACCTGGACATAGAGATTCTCTATTAATAGATCCTCCCCTAAGGGAAGTCTGAACCATGTGCTCCTCCGCACCTGCCGGCTTTTCCCCAGCCCTTAGATTAAAAACTGCTCTACAACCTTTTTAATGTTAAGTGCCAGCAATCTGATTCCATTATGGTTGAGGTGGAGCCCGTCCTTCTTATGTAGGCTTCTCCTTTCCCAAAAGTTTCCCAAGTTCCTAATAAATCTCGCCCCCTCCTCCCTACACCATCGTCTCATCCACGCATTGAGACTCTGCAGTTCTGCCTGTCATTATGCTTTTTCTGCATCCAAATAGAAACCCACAGCTTTCAATCTAATGTGGCTTTTATTTTAGATCCTGGAAACCCATGAGAAACAATCAAAGTTCCCATGAGAGAGCACAGTGTGTCTCGCTCCTAGGTAACAAGCTGCTGAACCTCTGAGAACAAAATGGCTGCTGGATCTGCATGCAGGGAGAGGTTATTGGAATTTTCGGGCTAGGAAACTGCAAACAATGTGCAGAAGTTGCACAGGGACACATGCCAAGGGTGCCATGGGGGCATTGCAAGATTTGGTAGGAGAAGAAATATCAGTCCCTTGGGCACACTTAAGAGAGACTTAGTGGAGAAGGCATAGGACCTACACTGGGTTTGTGCCTTCAGCACTAAAATCATGGGTCTCTTCCACCTGAGTTAAGAGTAACTCTATTAGCGGTCAGCCATTACAGGGGGGCAGAGTGGGTGTGAGGTGCTCCACTCTGAACTGTTAGTGCTTCACAACCAAACACAAGTGTGGCACCACATTGTGCCAGCCATGGAGAATTGGGCTCCTTGTCTTCCTCCCAAGCCCACCCCTGTCTGAATGAGCAGATGCAGAGATGGCTACATACCCAGCTCCAGCACCACCAGGTTTGGATGCTTCAATGCCAGCTCCATGACCTCCTGGGAAGAGAAACATTTTCATTTGGTTAGAAAAATCCTGGAAGGTAATCAGGGTCTAGGACAGCTCCGACCTCAGCTGCAGGTCTGGGATCTGCAACAGAGAATGCTGTGCAGTGCCTGGGGTTGGCTGAACCCCTCAAGGAAGGTGCTGGTGACTGAGCTAGGAAAAGCCAATTCCCAGAACTCCCCTGTCCCACAACAAGTGGCATGTGGATGAGTGAACCAGGTGCCTCAGAGAGGCTTCTCTGCAGCCTTCTGCAGTGAGGGTGGGATGTCACAAAAGCCCTGGTGGTCACAATTCCACCACATAAGAATGGCCCTACTGGGTGAGAGCAAAGGTCCATCTAGCCCAGTAGCCTGTCTTCCAACAGTGGCCAGTGCCATGTGCCCCAGAGGGAATGAACAGAACAGGGAATCATCAAGAGATCCATCCACTGGTGATCATTCACAGCTTCTGGCAAACAAATGTAGAAATGTAGGCGGCCAGGGTGATTTCTCTGTCCTGTCTCTGACAGAATCAGCCCTCTCTGGATACGTCTAGGGCGTGGGGTTTATCACAGGCCACAGTGGAACATTTTACAAGCCCCTTGTTAAAATATTGGTAGCATCTTGCCTCTCTATTGCTGAGCTGACACTAGCATTTGAGTTTTACTGTGAGTTCTGAGTTTCCCATTTGAGCCTCTCAAATGCTTTTAAAGGGAACCTGCTCCTTAGCTGATCCTGTCTTTGCAGCGTGCACTGCAGGGAAACCCAATTCTCAGGCTGTTTCTAGGCCATCTGCTGCTCAACCTTCCTGTAAAGACCAGATTTCATCCTCACCTTGCTTTGGCATCCAGCCAGCTCCCTTGTGGTGGCAAAGATCCATTCTGGTGGATTTGGTAGCTCTAGAAAGCGCTTCACAAGTCCCAGGCCAATTCCTTGATTGGATCCAGTCACCAGAACGCTCTTGATAGTGAACTCTGTCTTCTTCACTGAGCTGCAGCTCATCCTAAATAATGATGCTTGGGCTCCTCCTAACACCAGTGTTGGATCTAGAGACAAGCCTCTTGATTAAGTTATGTAGTGTTGGCAGTTCAGAGATTTGAATAACTCCACCCTTACTCAGACACCTTGATTACAAAAGCGAAACTAATTAAAGGATACTAGGTATGACGGGTTCGGTCATGGAGATCCCTTTGGGACTGTCACCTGATGTCCTGAAATTACCTCTGAGCCTGTTTTCCCTGCCAGGTTGGGACTCCAGAAGTTTGTCTTGTTGAGCCAGACATAGAACCCTGCCTTGTTGTGCTGCAACACAGACCCAGGGTCTGGGCCATGCCCCCAAAGCTGCCGACTTTAACTAAAAACAGCTCAGCAGGTTACCTGTCTCCAGCACCCAGACACCCAGCTCCTAATGGGATCCAAACCCCAAATAAACCCGTTTTACTCTGTATAAAGCTTCTACAGGGTAAATTCGTAAATTGTTCACTCTCTATAGCAGTGATAGAGATGCACAGCTGTTTGCTCCCCAGGGTATTAATCACTTACTGATTCATGGTAATTGCAGGCATAAACAGTAATGGAGTTTAGCCCACATGCAGTTACAGTAATTGCAGGCCAAATAATAATGCAATGGGGTCCAGGAGCTGTGGGTTTCGTTCTTTGGAAAATCAGGCCAGCCACGTTTGCACTGAGAAACCACATGATGATAAGAAAGAGAACAGTATCAATGTCAGCACTCCCCTTATTATGTGCTTCCCTCTGCTATGCCGAGGCTGGTGCGAGGTAGCTAGACCATTCATTTCTTCCTCTTTTCTCTGCTTGTTCTTCCTTGTGTGAACTTATTATAAACATACAGCTAAGGGTAACGCATAATCCCTCCTTACCCTGTAAGCGGTTAATCCTTCCTTTTCCTGTAACGGGTTAAGAAGCTCAGATAACCTGGTGGGCACCTGACCAAAAGGACCAATAATGGGGAAGATACTTTCAAATTTGTGGGGGAAGGTTTTTTCTTGTTGTGTTTCCTTGTTTTTTCCAGGTTAGCGAGGAGCCAGGGCAGGGAAAATACATCTCCCTAAGCAATATCCGAACTAAGCATTTAATATTACAGAAATAGTGAGTAATAGCAAGAAAATACGTAAGATTATCTTTTGTTTTAGCTTGTGAACTTACCTGTGCTAAGAGGCAGGTTTATCCCTGTTTTTGTAACTTTAAAGTTTTGCCTAGAGGGGAAATCCTCTGTGTTTGGAATCTTTTTGTTACCCTGTAAAGTTATTTTCCATTCTGATTTTACAGAGGTGATCTTTTTTTGTTTTTTAAAATAAACTTCTTTTAACACCCTGATTGTTTTTCAGTGTCCTAAAGACCCAGGGGGGTTGATCTGTGCTCACCTTGTAACCAGTTGACTAGGGTATTATTCTTAAGCCTCCCCAGGAAAGGGAGTGTAGGGACTTGGGGGGATATTTTGGGGGAGGTAGGGCTCCATGTGGCCCTCCCTAAATGTTTGTTTAAATCACTTGGTGGTGGCAGCGATACCAAGGGTAAGGAAGGAATTTGTGCCTTGGGAAAATTTTAACCTAAGCTGGTAGAAATAAGCTTAGGGGGGTCGCTCATGTAGGTCCCCACATCTGTACCCTAGAGTTTAGCGTGGGAAGGGAACCCTGACATGATGTTAGCAGTGGGATCATTTTGAACCAGAAGCACAAACCTCAGGGTATTAAAAGGACTTTTTTCCCTCTCTTTTAGCTGCTTGGAAAGCAGAGAGGGGTTTTTTGTTTGTTTGTTTTTTGTTAAGGACCTTTTTTTTTGAGAAGCTCCTTAAAGCAGAAGAGTTAAGTTACAGCAATGGAATTCACAGGTGTTTTTTTTTTTTCTTTCTAGCTCTCGGGGTAGGCTAGGCTAAGTGGAGAAAGGCTAGGATAACAGAAAGTGACATCCAGAAAAAACTGGAATTAGCCAGATCTGAAGCTAAGGAAAGAAAAAAGGAACATGAAAGACAGCTGGAACTCAGACAGATGGAGATTGATGCACGAGCGGCCAGAGAGGAAGCTGCCCACAAGAGAGCTGTGGAGGCAGAAGAAGCTGTCCAGGAGAGAGCTACGGAGAACCAGAGGGAGGTCCAGAAGCATAAACTTGCTGTTATTGAGTTGAAAAGACAGAACCCTTCAGCAGCTGGCTCCACTTCTCCAAAAATCCACAAATGGGAGCGACTATGTTTGCAGTATGATGAATCCAGTGATATTGCTGAATATTTCATCACCTTTGAAAGACTGTGCACCCCCCTGACAATCACAAGATGACCACATTGGTAGCAAAATTAACTGGAAAAACTCTGGACATATTCAATAAGATGCCTATTGATGATGCTTCCGACTATGGTAAATTTAAGGATTTGGTTTTAAAACAATTTCAAATTATCCCTGAAACTGACAGAGTAAAATTTAAATGTGGCTTATGTCAATCAGATGAAGGATCTGTTATGGGTCAAAGAAAGGGATGTAATTCGATTTGAAGGAATGTGTGATTTGGTTGTACAGGAGCAGTTCCTGACTATGACCAATGATGATGTAAAACAGTGGCTATGGGATAAGAAAATGGACTCAGCAGAAAGTCTTGCCTCTTATGCTGATCAATATGAGCAGTCCCAGACCGCCAAAAAGAAGGGGGAAATTGGAACAAACGGGTGGAGGTAACAGAGAGGAACAACCCTGGTCGCAGTTTGGGTGGATACCGGAAGGAACACCCCGAGACCACACCATACCACCGAGGCCAGCCCAAGGCCCCAACTACACCCCAAGGAAAACCCCAGACACCTTATCATCCCACCACACCATTCCCCAGCAACCCACCTCGCCCCAGGGACCAGTCAGCTGGTGATATTTTAAATGTGATGAGCTGGGGCATGTAAAGGCCAACTGCCCCAAGAACCCCAACAGATTACAGTTCATTGCACCGGGGTCACACCAAAGGTCCTCAGTTCCAGATGCCTCTCAGACACCCTCAGAGTGAATGGAAACTGTAAGTGTGGGTGGGAAGAAGGTTACAGATTTGAGGGATTCTGGAGCACAGGTGTCAGCTATCCACCAATCCTTAGTGGACCCCAAATTCATCGACCCAGGGATCCAAGTAATGATTCAACCTTTCAAGTCAACCTTTTTTGACTGGCCTACAGCCAAGTTCCCTGACCAGTACAAGGGCTGTTCAGGAATGTGGACTTTTGCTGTCTATAATGATTATCCCATTCCTGTGCTGCTAGGGGAAGACTTGGCTAACCATGTGAAGCTAGCCAAGAGGGTGGGAATGGTTACCCTCAGCCAAGCTAAGCAAGCCTTCACACCTATCCCTGTCCCTGAGCCTTCTACAAGGGCCCAGTCTGTGTTACCAGAGCCCCAAACTGAGCTAATAGAGCCCTAACAGCACTCATCCCAATAGTGGGGGAAGGAAGGGATTTTTGTTTGGGTGTTCTTATACTGTGTGGAGGCTGAATCAGAGCTGGTGCTTGCAATTTGTCCTGAAATGCTCTGAATTGCAGCCATCCTTAGATTCTGTGGCAGGGAGTTCTCCAGTCACTGGATGGCTGCTGGAAAGGCTCCATGTCCCACTCACACTAGTTTCATTCTGCCCACTGGGAGTTTCATTATCCCTCAGGAAGTTGTGATTATGGTGTGATGAGCAGTTTCTGAGATGGTGTTCCCTGCCCAGGGAGAGCTTCGAAGCTGAAGACCTGGAGGTGGTAATCACCTGCCATTTGACAGGCAGCCAGTGCTGCTGTTGCAACTCTGATGCAGCGTGATCCTATCATCTTGTATAACCCTCAAGCGAATTGCTGCATTTGCACCAGCTTGTGAGACAATGGATTGCTATGGCTAAGTCGGTATGTGCAAGGATACAATGCAGTCTGCTCAGCCAGAATAGAATGCTGCTCCTTTGAGTAGTATCAGAGGGGGAGCCGTGTTAGTCTGGATCTATAGAAGCAGCAAAGAGTCTTGTGGCACCTTATAGATTAACAGACGTTTTGGAGCATGAGCTTTCGTGGGTGAATACCCACTTCATTGGATGCATGTAGTGGAAATTTCCAGGGGCAGGTATATATAAGCAAGGAAGAAGCAGGGTTACAGCTGCAGGCATTATATAATGATACATGAAGAGAAGGGAGTTACCTCACAAGCGGAGAACCATTGTTGACAGGGCCAATTCGATCAGGGAAGATGTGGTCCACTCCCAATAATAGATGAGAAGGTGTCAATTCCAGGAGAGGCAAAGCTGCTTGTGTAATGAGCCAGCCACTCCCAGTCCCTATTCAAGCCCAAATTAATGGTGTTAAATTTGCAAATCAATTTTCCTTCTGCTGTTTCTCTTTGAAGTCTGTTTCTGAAGTTTTTTCCTTCAAGAATAGTGACTTTTAAGTCTGTTATAGACTGTCCAGGGAGATTGAAGTGTTCTCCCACTGGCTTTTGTATGTTACATTTCCTGATGTCCGATTTGTGTCCAGTTATTCTTTTACGTAGGAACTGTCTGGTCTGGCCAATGTACATGGCACAGGGGCATTGCTGGCACATGATGGCGTATTTCACATTAGTAGACGTGCAGATGAATGAGCCCTTAATGATGTGGCTGATGTGGTTGGATCCTCTGATGGTGTCACCAGAGTAGATCTGGAGACAGAGAAGGCAACGAGGTTTGCTACAGGGATTGGTTCCTGGGTTAGTGTTTCTGTGGTGTGGTGTGTAGTTGCTGGCAGACTCCTTGTTGTTTTTGTGGATACAGACTAACCCAGCTACCACCGATACTTGGCACCATGCAAGGCTCTAATTTTATTAATAACAATAATTGGATATTATAAAGGTAGAATAAAATGTAGTAGATTTTGATATGAAAGAATGAAGAAAGGAAGTGACAGCGTATTGTGTATAATGTATGTGATTTAAGATCCATGCTATGTTGTGCAAAGTGAAAACAATAACAGTGTCAACACTGTCAGGTTACTCATTTATTTGTATTAAATATGTAGACTAAATAATGAAATGAATAAATTTACAAGCCAAACATGTATTAATTCTAATGAACAATGCCATATTATGTAGTATTCATTTTTGAAAGTTTATAATAAGCAATGCTCCAGGGGGAGGGGAGAAGTGAGGGGGGCAGAAGGTGGAAGCTTCGCCTAAGTCACAAAATATCCTTGTACCAGCCCTGCACAGTTATCTAATCCTCCCTCAATCTTCTCTTCTGCAGACTAAACAATCCCAGTTCCCTCAGCCTCTCCTCAGAAGTCATGTGCTCAAGACCCTTAGGGGTTTTTGTTGCCCTCCGCTGGACTCTTTCCAATTTTTCCACATTCTTCTTGTATTGTGGGACCCAAAACTGGACACAGTACTCCAGATGAGGCCTCACCAGTGCCGAATAGAGGGGAATGATCACGTCCCTCGATCTGCTGGCAATGCTCCTACTTATACAGCCCAAAATGCCGTTAGCCTTCTTGGCAACAAGGGCACACTGCTGACTCATATCCAGCTTCTCGTCCACTGTAACCCCTAGGTCCTTTTCTGCAGAACTGCTGCCTAGCCATTCGGTCCCTAGTCTGTAACAGTGAATGGGATTCTTCTATCCTAAGTGCAGGACTCTGCGCTTGTCCTTGTTGAATCTCATCAGGTTTCTTTTGGCCCAGTCCTCTAATTAGTCTAAGTCCCTCTGTATCCTATCCCTACCCTCCAGCGTATCTACCACTCCTTCCAGTTTAGTGTCATCTGCAAACTTGCTGAGGGTGCAGTCCATGCCATCCTCCAGATCGTTAATGAAGATATTGAACAAACCAGCCCCAAGACCGACCCTTGAGGCACTCCACTTGAAACCGGCTGCCAACTAGACATGAAGCCGTTGATCACTACCCATTGCACCTGACGATCTAGCCAGCTTTCTATCCACCTTATAGTCCATTCGTCCAGCCCATACTACTTTAAGTTGCTGGGAAGAATACTGTGAGAGACTGTATCAAAAGCTTTCTAAAGTCAAGGAATAACACATCCACTGCTTTCCCCTCATCCACAGACCCAGTTATCTCCTCATAGAAGGCAGTTAGGTTAGTCAGGCATGACTTGCCCTTGGTGAATCCATGCTAACTGTTCCTGATCACTTTCCTCTCCTCTAAGTGCTTCAGAATTGATTCCTTAAGGACCTGCTCCATGATTTTTCCAGGGACTAAGGTGAGGCTGACCGGCCTGTAGTTCCCCAGATCCTTCTTCTTCCCTTTTTTAAAGATGGGCACTACATTAGCCTTTTTCCAGTCCTCCGGGACCTCCCCCATTCGCCATGAGTTTTCAAAGATAGTGGCCAATGGCTCTGCAAACACATCCACCATCTCCTTTAGCACCCTCGGGTTCCTAGTGTTAATTCGTGTAGCTAATTACCAGTGATGGACCTACTTCAAAGTTGCCCTGATTATTTATTGTTCGCCTAAGGACTCCAACATGTCAAAGAAGGCCTGTAATTGTATAAGAGATCCTTGGGTCCTTGAGGTTTCATGCAGGGGAAGCCTAAGCCACAAGACTGAGATCCCAGTTCTGACTGGACTGCCCTGAAATATAAACGTTGGACTATAACCTTTGAACCATTTCTGAAAGAACTCTGTGCATCTACAGATCTCACCATAGCTGCTATGAATCTGAATCTCAGGATTGACTCATATCTTTATGTATACTGTTCCTTTAATCTCTCTCTCTTTTCTTTTCCAATACATTTTAGTTTAGTTAATAAGTATTGGCTATAAGCATGTATTTGGATAAGATCTGGAATATTCATTAGCACGGAAGGTAATGTGTTTGATCCTTTGGAATTGGTAGAACCTTTTGTTTTATATGATGAATAAGATATTCATTAATTCTCATCAAATCTGGCTTGGGTGACTAGGTGGAGGGTTGAGGCTGGGTTACTTCAAGAGAACTGTGTTGTTGACTTCTGAGTAACCAGTGAGGTATAACAGAAGCTGTTTTGTGCTGGTTTGGTAAATCTAAGTATTGGAAAATCCACCAGCTTTGGGGATTGCCTGCCCCATTCTTTGCAGTTCACCCTAATTGAGTAACCTCAGCTGGTTCCACTGGGATTCTGGTCACAGGTGTATGGACAACTTGGCGCACTTTAGCCTCGGATGGGGCTTTGAGAAGACAATCATTCAGGTACAGAAAGATGATGATGCCTTGTTTTCTTAGGAAGGCAATGACCACTGGGAAGACCTTGAAAAAAAACATGGAGCTGTGGGTAGTCTGAAGGGTAGTACCCTGTATTGGTAGTGGTCGTAGATGACAATGAATTGTAGGAAGTATCTGTGGTGTTATGTATGGTGTTATGGAAGTTTACATCCTGTAGGTCAAAAGCCAAGAATCAATCCCCCTGTTCCAGTGCTGAGATGATGGTGGAGATGGTGACCATCTTGAATTGTTGTAGTTTGACAAACTTGTTGAGATTGCGGAGCTCCAGGATGAGTCACCAACCGCCAGACTTCTTCTGAACCAGGAAGTGTGGGGGATAGAAACCACATCCTCTGTGTTGTAAAAGGACCAGTTCTATGGCTTCTAGTTGTAGAACAGGGGTCAGCAACCTTTCAGAAGTGGTGTGCCGAGTCTTCATTTATTCACTTTAATTTAAGGTTTCGCTTGCCAGTAATACATTTTAACATTTTTAGAAGCTCTCTTTCTTTGTCTATAATATATAACTAAACCATTGTTGTATGTAAAGTAAATAAGGTTTTAAAAATGTTTAAGAAGCTTCATTTAAAATTAAATTAAAATATAGAGCCCCCAAGACCGGTGGCCAGGATCTGGGCAGCGTGAGTGCCACTGAAAATCAACTCGTGTGCCACCTTCAGCACATGTCCCATAGGTTGCCTACCCCTGTTGTAGAAGATGTTGTACCTTCCCTTCTAGTATGAACTCATGAGAGGGGTCCCTGAAGAGGAACAAGGAGAGGGGTGGTGGGATAGTATATCTAGGAAGGGGATGGAGTACCCTTCCTTTACTATTTCAAGGACCCAGTCGTCCAAAGTGATGAGCATCAAAGATGTTAAAAATGGAGCTAGTCGGTTGCCAAACTGTTGATGTTGTGGTGGTGTTACAGATGGTAGGGATGACTGGAGCAGGTGGGAGGTTCTTGGGACCTTGATCACACTTTCAAAATTGATGTTTATTGGAAGGTGTTTGGGATGGTGCTTCTTGTGCAGGTGATTGTCTATGCCTGTTGGGAGGTCTGGGTCAATGACATTGGTTATCATACTGCCATTGTGATGTTATCATACTGCCATTGAGGTCAAGAGCGTGTGGGAAGCTGATATTTCCCTGATCTCCTCTTTGGCTGTGGTATGTCTATGCTGAGGGACTTCAGAGTGGCTCAGGAGTCCTTTAATAAATTGTTGTCAGTGTGCTCGGAGAAGAGATTTTGTCCCTCAAATGGAAGATCCTCGACTGTAATTTGCATCTTCTTAGGGAATCCTGACAGGTGCGGCCATGGAGGCCTGCAAGATCGTGTGGGCTGTTAGGTGATCTTTCACTGTTAGGGGCAGGAAATGTTCCTCTTTTGCCTTTGGCAGGTCCTGGCAAAGCTCCTCTAGTGTAGGATAGTTTATATAATGGTATCTGGCCATGAGGACCTCGTAGTTGGAAATTTGAAACCAGAAGGTAGCAGACAAATATGATTTTCTGCCCAAGAGATCCAATCGCTTCCAATCTCAGTCAGGATCGGGGTTGGTATTGACGACCTTCTCTTGTACTGCATTTATCACAAGAGAATTTGTGGCAGGATGTGAAATAAAAACTCATTATTTTTTGCTGGTACATAATATTTTCTATCCGCCCATTTGCATGTAGGTGGGATAGAGGCTGGAGTCTACCAATGCAGGTTCACAGGTTCAAGCAGCGCACTGTTAACAGGTGTAAGGGGACCCTTAGTGGGAGTGTTTGGTTAGCCAGCACCCAGTACCAAAAGGAGGAAGAAGGGTTGCTAGGAAATCAGGGCCCTGAGACTAAAAGTCCCCAGGGGCAATGGGGAGAGGCCAATGCTCCAGGTTAGTCTGATTGACAGGCTGAGGGAGTCAGGAGGCTGTGGGGGTCCCATCCTCTGTGTGAGCTGGGGCTACCTGGGTCAGAGTGGTGCTGAGCTAAGGAGAGAGCAGCAGCAGGCAGAGGGGTCAAAGAAGCAGCCCAGGGAGCAGATCCACTCTGGGAGCAGAACTGCAGCAACCAGAGCCAGAGAGTCCAGAGAAGCAGCCCAGAGAGCTGCGCTGGAGGCAGAGCAGTGGCAGAGCTGAGGCAGAGTGGAGCTGAAGCTGGAGCAGTCCAGAGCCCAGCCACTGGGAAGAGCAAGGGGGGGCCTTGGGCAGAGGGCCCAGTGCAGGGAGACCCCACCAGTCAAAAGGTCTTGCAGGCCAGACTTGGAAGGGGATTGTAACCCTTACAGGGAAGGGCAGACACCTGGAAGAAAGGCCCTGCCACCCAGAGCCAAGAGGCATGTGGCCACCGCCAGAGCAAGTGTCCGACCTGCAGCACCCCTGAAGCACAGTCAGGGTCTGGGAAGGAGACCTGGGACTTGTGAGGAACACACTATAAATTTTTTTCAGAGTGGTAGCCGTGTTAGTCGGTATTAGCAAAAACAACGAGGAGTCTTGTGGCACCTTAGAGACTAACAAATGTATTTGGGCATAAGCTTTCGTGGGCTAGAACCTACTTCATCAGATGCATGAAGTGGAAAATACTGTGGACTGTCCTTACATTCCAGAGACTGCTGGTTGTGGTGTCCCCATGCCACAGAGCGAGGTTATGTGTTTTTCTTTAACTTTTCCCATTTTTTCCTTATTTTTTTAAAAATTGATTGCTGTTTATTAAATTGTATTTGCTTGAACTACATGCAATGATCGGTGGGACAGGGAAACATCCAGAGTGGAGAAAGAACCCTTGAGTGGGGACACGGTAGCCCCTGTCCTAAATGACCACAACGAGGTTGGGGGTTGAGCCCCCAGGAATCCTGGGCCCAGCCTTGTCGGGGTTATGAGGATCCTGCCACACAGGAGAGTGGAAGGGGAGCCCTCGAGATCAGGCAGGCCTCTAAGTAAAGGGAAGGGAAGCAAGGATTTACATCCTTTCGCTAGCCAATTCCACAGGGGTCGTGTATAAGCCAGGAAAGTTCCCCACAATAGTGGGACCAATCCCCTGCAGTGTGGTTCTCATTCATCCCCTGCTCCCTGTCCCTTGACTGGCCCCTGGAACCCCCACCCCTTCTCCAACCCCCCAGTCCCCTTACCGTGCCACTCAGACCAGCGTGTCTGGCTCCGCACAGCGCCAGACACGCTGCTGCATACATGCTGCCATGCGCCCCCACGGAGCCCACAACCCCCCCGCCCCACCCCCAGCACCTGCCTTCCAGATTTGAACCCCTCAAAATTCAGGAGTGCTCAAGCTCAGTTTGGGCAGAGGTACTTCATTTCTCCCAAATCAAGTACACTGATCCACTGTAACTTTCTGTAGAAAAAGTAGGATAAAATTGAGCAAGAAATGCTTCCCAGTGGTTATTAGGACTGAAACTGATATTTTCAACAGCCATTGCCTGTTTTTGTTTGTTTGTTTAAAAGGAAGACAGTGATATTGCATTGGCAAATTCCCCCTAGAAACAAAGAGTGGAACAAAAAAATAATAAAGACACCTCAACTTTTTCTCATTTATGGAGGACAGTCTTACAATATGCATCCAGATATCCTCCAATCACACAAGCTGAAAATTGTTCCACTTTACTGCAGCTCTGTAACCATATGGGAACCAATCCTGTGTCTGAGTGAGTTACCAGTGACCCAGGGCTGTGGTGGAAGGAGGGTGCAGGTGTGGGGAGAAGCCCGGGGCTGGGGCGGCAGGGGGGTGGGGGGAGGGGACTGGTGAGGGGGAAGGGGGAAGCCCAGCACTGGGGCGGCGGTGGGGGGGAGAGCCCAGGGCTCGGGCAGCAGGGGAGTGTGGGGCGTAACCCAGGGCTGGGATGGGGGACAAACAAAATTTTTTTTTGCTTGGGGTGTCAAAAAACCTAGAACCAGTCCTGGCTCCCGGAGTTCACAACAAAACAAAGAGAGGCATCACAACAAAATAAAGAGAGGAGCCTTCACTTAAAATGATTATGGGGAGTTTCTGGAGGCCAATCACTGCATAATAAGCTTACTCCCCATTTACACTGGAGCACGAGCATCTCAGCCACTCCGCAGCAGCTGTTATTCCTCTCGGGGAGGTGGAGAACCTGCAGTGCTGTAGCCACAGAGATACAGCGCTGTATGTGCCTTGCCAGTGTGGACGGAGAGTGAGTTACAGCACTGCGGGCGGCTTTATTGCGCTGTAACTCTCAAGTGTAGCCAAGGCCTTAGTGGGAATATGGTAGGTATATAAAATCATGAATGGTGTGGAGAAAGTGAATAAGGAATTTCCTGGTATCTTGAATGTCTCCAGGAAGACTTCTTATGTGGATTGGAGCATTCCAAGATGCATTGTTCCTTAAGTGCTTCCTGACTGAGTACTTAACTTTGCACATTCCTTTCTCCAGGAACTGACCAAATGCTCTACTAAGGTTATTTAGAAATCAAGCTAATACATGGCCAATATTCATAACTTTGAGTACAAAAATGATACATGCATGCAGATAGGATTAATAGCATCAGTAGATCATAACCGTTATATAGAAATGTTACATGACACGTAGCACAGAACATATTCCTGTTATGTCATGTATATTCATAAGCATATTTCCATAAAGCCTTATGGGGGCGCCGTCACATTATGTTTTTATGTTCTTATGTAAAATCCATTCTTCATTCCACATCAACCAACCCATTTATCTCCCCACATTCTTCCCTAAACCTAACAAGAACAGACAGAGGTGGCATTCCACACCCTGGATGTCAGAAGGGCATTAGCCTTTTATCTCTAATGGACCAAGTCATTCAGAAAAACTCCTAAATTGTTTCCCTCCTCTATGGAATGGTCTAAAGGCAAATCCATATCGCAGCAGAGACTTTCCAAATGGATTTCATTCTGCATCCATCTTTGCAACCATCAACATGAACTACAACCCCCCATTATGGATCAGAACACATTCCATAAGATCAGTAGCCACATCAGTAGCCTTCTTGTATGATGTGCTTATCACTAGCATATGTAAAGCAGCTACTTGGACATCATCTCACACATTCATACAACACTATGTCATTGACCAGGACTCAGCATCTGACATTCGACTTGGAAACAAGGTCTTATTGTCCATTCAGACCTAACTCCGAAGCCTAATTGTTAAGCACCTGACTCTAATTAAGGCCCCTCTGATGTTATAAAAGGGCTCACTCCTGTCAGGCTAGAGGTAGCCAGGGAGCCAGGGGAGAGGAAGTGCGTGTGAGGAGCTGGGAGCAAGAGGCGTGCAAGAAGCTGAGAGTGTGTAGGCATACTGCTGGAGGACTGAGAAGTACAAGCGTTATCAAACATCAGCAGGAAGGTCTGATGGTGAGGACAAAGAAGGTGTTGGGAGGAGGCCATGGGGAAGTAGCCCAGGGAGTTGTACCTGTCGCGCAACTGTACCAGGAGGCACTCTAGACAGCGGCAGAACACAGGGCCCTGGGCTGGAACCCGGAGTAGAGAGCAGATCCAGGTTCACCCCAAACCTCCCAACTCCTGATCAAACACAGGAGGAATCAACCTAGACTGTGGCTTCTACCAGAGGGGAAGGTCTCTGGGCTGTTTCCTGACCCACAGGGTGAATCTGTGAGGTGAGCAAATAAAAAAAAAATTGGAGACATACCTATCTCCTAGAACTGGAAGGGACCTCTAAAGGTCATCGAGTCCAGCCCCCTGCTTTCACTAGCAGGACCAAGTATCCTGTCAATCCGCCAATAAGCGCAGGACCCACCAAGGTAGAGGAGGAACTTTGTCACAAGAGGGACCTAGACAAGTTAGAGGATTGGGCCAAAAGAAATCTGATGAGGTTCAACAAGGACAAGTATAGAGTCGTGCACTTAGGATGGAAGAATCCCATGCACTGCTACAGACTAGGGACCGAATGGCTAGGAAGCAGTTCTGCAGAAAAGGACCTAGGGTTACAGTGGACGAGAAGCTGGATATGAGTCAACAGTGTGCCCTTGTTGCCAAGACGGCTAACGGCATTTTGGGCTGTATAAGTAGGGGTATTGCCAGCAGATTGAGGGATGTGATCATTCCCCTCTATTCGGCACTGGTGCGGCCACATCTGGAGTACTGTGTCCAGTTTTGGGCCCCACACTACAAGAAGGATGTGGAAAAATTGGAAAAAGTCCAGCCGAGGGAAACAAAAATGATTAGGGGTCTTGAGCATATGACTTCTGAGGAGAGGCTGAAGGAACAGGGATTGTTTAGTCTGCAGAAGAGAAGAATGAGGGGGGATTTGATAGCTGCTTTCAACTACCTGAAGGGGGGTTCCAAAGAGGATGGATCTCGACTGTTCTCAGTGGTAGCTGATGACAGAACAAGGAGTAATGATCTCCAGTTGCAGTGAGGGAGATTTAGGTTGGATATTAAGAAATGCTTTTTCACTAGGAGGGTGGGGAAGCACTGGAATGGGTTATCTTGGGAGGTGGTGGAATCTCCTTCCTTAGAGGTTTTTAAGGTCAGGTTGGACAAAGCCCTGGCTGGGGTGATTTAGTTGGGAATTGGTCCTGCTTTGAGCAGGGGGTTGGACTAGATACCTCCTGAGGTCCCTTCCAACCCTGATATTCTATGATTCTATGATTTATGTGAAAGACTGTATTTCTCCTTCTATTATTTAATAGAAATAGCTATGTTATCTTGCTGAATCTATACTCCCTAGTGAGACCTCAAGTAACCATATTTTAGATTTTAGCTCCTTAGGAATCCAAGCAAATTGGCCCAAGAGAGATTGAAAACAATTGTTTTAAGGCAATTGCTTTTAATATTCTAAACTTGTCCCTTTTGGACCAATCTAGTCAAACAGAAGTAACCACCCTCTTCAAAGTGCCTTAAAGACAAGTGCCCCCATGGAAGTGTGATAAATCTGTTTAGGTGCTAAAGAATTGAGAACTGATGGTAGTAAGAAATTGTGGCAATTTGTATTGTTCTTTGTGTCATTGCTGAGCCTCAGCTGGTTGTGTCTACGTTTGAGTGATGAATTGTTAATTAAATATTAATGTGGTTCTGGGTGAATTAATAAATAGCTAGTTGGTTAAGAGTGCGAAAGTATCATGATTTGAGAAATTCTGGTCAGGTTATAAGTTGACCTGAAAAGAATCCAGCATCAAACGAATAAGCTAACGCTCCCTGGACTCAATACAAAGGGGTTATCCCATTGAATTCCATTATATATTGGCAAGCCCTAACTTGTTAGATTTCAGCTTAAAAATCCAACAGGCACCAGAACAAATTCACAGATTGAACCCCCTTACACTTACAGCGATTGGGACCATGATGGACCCACAGGTGCTGGATATAAGAAATATTTCTGAAACAGTTGCTGATTTTCAGAGTGGGCTTTCTGAACTGCACTGGGACCATTAATGGAATTCATGTGCCTATAGTTTGCACACCACAAGGAGTACGTCAGCATGGGAGGTGGGTGGAGCCCCCCTTCAGAAAGACTTCGCCCCTTTTGCCTGAAACCCTCTCCCCCCCGTGGCCAGAGCACCGAGCTCCTCTGCTCCCCCTTCCCACAGCCTGAGCTCTGAGACCCCATGCCCCCCTGCGGCTGGAGAAGTCCCAGCCCACTTCCGCCCCCCAGGGCCCGGCCAGCCAAAGCCCTGAGTCCTCCCCCTGTGCCTGCCAGGAGCAGCCCAGGGCCAGCTGGAGCCCTGAGCCCTGCCCTCCGCGCACCCAGAAGAGGCCTGGCCCAGCTGGAGCCTTCCCAACTGCTCCTCGCTTCCCCAAACCTCAAGTCACCCTGCGGGAACAGTTCTTTTCTCTTCTGGAAGAAGAACCTGAGCTTTTGATAAGTGCCATGCAGGTTCTAGGGTGGCTGAGAAGGTGGTATGTGCTACTGAGCTTCCTGGGTTCATCAGTAATCTCCATGTCCTCGGCCTTTCTGGCATGTTTTGTGGGCAGTGCTGGACAAAAGCAGCTGAATGAACAGGGTACATTTATCCATTCCACATGCTACTCTTTTCCGGTGACCATAGTCCAGCTGCTCTCTGAATTGTCCAAAGAAGGACGTGCTACAGGGCGTGAGATCAATGAGATGATTCAGATCAGGGGTCATCAGCAGGAGCTGGAGGCTACACTGAAGCCTGCAATCTGGTAGCCATGAGCTCAAATAATTGCTCTAACAGTTGCTTCTGCTGCGATCTGTCTTCCTCTCTCAACCGGCAGTTGTGTTCCATGAATCTGTCTGCCAAGCCAATCTCTCCTCGTGCTGTGCAGCCTCTGTATTTATTTCCACCCTGTGAACATCCTTAGCATTTTGGAACTCCAAATGGGCCCTCTTGACCTGGATGTGCCAATTAGTTTGAAAAGATATCACCTGTAAATGATATTATCTCATCCGTGTCTCTCTAAGTAGTTTTATCTAGCAGCTCATCTCCCATCAGCTCATCTCCGACTCTTTTTTTCTTCCTCCACAGTAGGTGGTCCACACACCCAGGCTCCTGGTGCTATGTATTTGCCCTGTGGAGCTGGAAAGGCCTTGAAAGGAGGGAGACAGAGAACATTCTTGTCTGAGCATGGTGCAAAATACATTTCACAGTTTATGAAAGGGGCTACTTTAATTAAAGGCCGAAAGATGATACTTATGATCAATTGGTGGTGGGGTGGGGGTGGGGAATGTATGAATGTATGAATTTACAAGCTGCAATTGTTCAATCCTGCCAGGCAGGACAAGCTCTGGAGAACATTGATATGATATGGTATTGATATTGATACCATCACAGGACCTAACCAGATCAGCCATACCATCACTGGTTCATTCACCTGCACGTCCACCAATGTAATATACGCCATCATATGCCAGCAATGCCCCTCTGCTATGTACATCGGCCAAACTGGACAGTCACTATGGAAAAGGATAAATGGACACAAATCAGATATCAGGAATGGCAATATACAAAAACCTGTAGGAGAGCACTTCAACCTCCCTGGCCACACTATAGCAGACCTTAAGGTGGCCATCCTGCAGCAAAAAAACTTCAGGACCAGACTTCAAAGAGAAACTGCTGAACTTCAGTTCATCTGCAAATTTGACACCATCAGCTCTGGACTAAACAAAGACTGTGAATGGCTTGCCAATTACAGAACCAGTTTCTCCTCCCTTGGTTTTCACACCTCTACTGCTAGAACAGGGCCCCATCCTCCCTGACTGAACTAACCTCGTTATCTCTAGCTTGCTTGCTAGCATAGATATACCTACCCCTGGAAATTTCCACTACCTGCGTCTGACGAAGTGGGTATTCACCCACGAAAGCTCACACTCTAAAACGTCTGTTAGTCTATAAGGTGCCACAGGATTCTCTGCTGCTTTTACAGATCCAGACTAACATGGCTACCCCTCTGATACTTGACACCATGCAAGGCACTGCATTTAGCCCTATGGAGTGGAAATCCATCAACCTCATGAAGAAACTTGCACAAATACAGACAGATATCTTCTTTTCCAAATGCAAATGGATGAACATCATACCAAATGGACTAAAGGTAAAAAATCCACTGCTATCTACATACTACACAGACCACAGTGAGAGATTATGCCATACACTATCAAAGAAACTGAGGAACCACCTGATCAGCATCCTATACAGCAAACAGGAAAACATCAAAAAAGAGCTCTCCAACCTGGAGACTTTCATTAATAACCAAACTTCCATAAAAACGGACTTCACTAAAATAAGACAGGAGATCTACAACACTCACTTCACCTCTCTACAAAGGAAAAAGGACTGTAAGCTGTCTAAACTCCTACCTGCCACATGGGGACACAACCGTAGTACCCCTAATCCACCCAGCAATATCGTCAATCTATCCAACTACACACTCAGCCCAGAAGAAAAGTCTGTCCTGTCTCAGGGACTCTCTTTCTGCCCTGCCACCCCTACCAACATGATACAGTTCTGTGGCGATCTGGAAGCCTACTTTCGCCGTCTATGACTCAAAGAATACTTCCAGGACAACACTGAACAGTGCACTGATACACAGGTACCCTCCCACCAACAGCACAAGAAGAAGAACTCCACATGGACTCCTCCTGAGGGTCGAAATGACAGTCTGGACCTATACATTGAATGCTTCCGCCGACGTGCACAGGCAGAAATCGTGGAAAAACAACACTGCTTGCCTCATAGCCTAAGTTGTGCAGAACGCAATGCCATCCACAGCCTCAGAAACCACCCTGACATTATCATCAAAGAGGCTGATGAAGGAGGTGCTGTTGTCATCATGAACAGGTCTGACTACCAAAAGGAGGCCGCCAGACAACTCTCCAATACCAAATTCTACAGGCCACTTCCCTCAGATCCCACTGAGGAATACACTAAGAAACTGCACCATCTACTCAGGACACTCCCTACACTAACACCGGAACAAATCAGCATACCCTTAGAGCCACGACCAGGGTTATTCTATCTACTACCCAAGATCCACAAACCTGGAAATCCTGGACGCCCCATCATCTCGGGCATTGGCACTCTCACTGAAGGACTGTCTGGATATGTGGACTCTCTACTCAGACCCTATGCCACCAGCACTCCCAGCTATCTCCGTGACACCACTGATTTCCTGAGGAAACTACAATGCATTGGTCACCTCCCAGAAAACACCATCCTAGCCACCATGGATGTAGAGGCTCTCTACACTAACATCCCACACACAGATGGAATACTAGCTGTCAGGAACAGTATCCCTGATGATGCCACAGCACAACTGGCTGCTGAGCTCTGTGCCACCATCACAGGACCTAACCAGATCAGCCATACCATCACTGGTTCATTCACCTGCACGTCCACCAATGTAATATACGCCATCATATGCCAGCAATGCCCCTCTGCTATGTACATCGGCCAAACTGCACAGTCACTACGGAAAAGGATAAATGGACACAAATCAGATATCAGGAATGGCAATATACAAAAACCTGTAGGAGAGCACTTCAACCTCCCTGGCCACACTATAGCAGACCTTAAGGTGGCCATCCTGCAGCAAAAAAACTTCAGGACCAGACTTCAAAGAGAAACTGCTGAACTTCAGTTCATCTGCAAATTTGACACCATCAGCTCTGGACTAAACAAAGACTGTGAATGGCTTGCCAATTACAGAACCAGTTTCTCCTCCCTTGGTTTTCACACCTCTACTGCTAGAACAGGGCCCCATCCTCCCTGATTGAATTAACCTCGTTATCTCTAGCTTGCTTGCTAGCATAGATATACCTACCCCTGGAAATTTCCACTACCTGCGTCTGACGAAGTGGGTATTCACCCACGAAAGCTCACGCTCCAAAACGTCTGTTAGTCTATAAGGTGCCACAGGATTCTCTGCTGCTTTTATTGATATTCTGGAGGTCCCTGAATAGAAACACAAAGCATGAATTTCTGTTCCAGACCATCAATGGACAAGCATCGGTGTATGCTAAGGAGCTATTTCCGTGTCTAGTGACCGACTGGCACTTCTCAAAATGGAGGGGTCTTGTGAATTACAGAGGAACTCCTAATAAGTATGCCCTGCCCCTGAAAAGAACCGACTGGCTGGACTTCCTACTCCTGTGAGTTTACTTTAATCACAGCCAGCAATGGGTGAAAATTTATGGTAAAATCAACAAGATGCAGAATTAGCCTGGAGACGCAGTCCAGCCTCCTTCCAAGCACCCTGCAACCATGCAAATGCCTGACTGCAAGCCAGCCATGGGGACTCCTAACACAGACAGACTGACACTCTCCACTTCAGTTTGGACTCATGCATTAAAGCCAGCAATGGACTAAATACACACTCCAGTTTTGTCTGGACTCATTACAGCCAGGTTTTGGGATGATTCATTTTACAGGCAGCCCAGAACTGTGCATGCATAGCTGAGGGGCATGGGAGGCTATGAAATGTGGAGCAGCAACCCATACATATACCAATCAGCACTAGTAACAATTTCATATAACTGTTTTTTCAAGTTATCCATTGTGAAGCACACATGGGAAGAGGGGAAAGGCGGGGATGTGCTAGGGTAATTGCACAAGTCCCATCCTGAACAGAAACACACATAAATCCCAGGTTGTATTAATAATTTAATAGGCCCATAAACCAGAAACCCTAACAACAAACATGGCAGCAGAAATTTACCAGGCTCTGGCTTTGGCACTTCTTCTGATGCCAGTTCTGCAGCAGATTGCTCCCCAAAGCCATCCCCACGTAGTTCCTCAAGCATGGGCCCGGGATTTGAGTGTGATGTTGCACTCTGTATGAATTTATGAAAATATGCTATTGAGTGTGAATATCATGTAACTGGAATATGCTTCATGCAAAAGGTCTCTTGTAAGGTATCTTTACAAAGCTTAGAATCTGCTGAGTGTGGTCATCCTATTTGTATGTATGTATCATTCTTGTATCTGAAACATGAAATATGAAATATAACTTTGAGGGCCTATTGTAATTATGCAAAGTGTGGGCCATTAATAGTGGTTTGGTATCTGGATGGCTCCCATCAACCAGGACAATTAACTGTGGATGGCTCTGTTTGTTTGCAGGTCTTCCTGTGAGTCAGGCTGGGAGGAATGAAGGCTTGAGGTCTCACAGGACATGTGACCATGTCACCTGGTACTGAACTCCATCTAAAACCTGGTGCTTTTCCATTTAGAAGGAGGAGTGAGGACCCAGAGAAACAAAAGATTCCTGCCTTGTGCCGAAGCTATAAAAGGAGGTGGAACAGAACGAAGGGGGCTGCAATCATGAGAAATCCCCTAGCTATCACCTGAGCTGGAACAAGGGCTGTACCAGGGAAAGGATTGTGCCCAGACTAGGAAGCGTCCAGTCTGTGATAGAAGCTTATTGAAATATCTGAGGGTGAGGTTTTATCTGTATTCAGTTTTCTTACTGTACTAGGTTTAGACTTGTGTGTTTTGTTTTATTTTGCTTGGTAATTCACTTTGTTCTGTCTGTTATCACCTGAAGCCACTTAAATCCTATTTTCTGTATTTAATAAAATCACTTTTTACCTATTAATTAACCCAGAGTATGTATTAATACCTGGGGGAGGGAGGGCAAACAGCTGTACTTCTCTAACGGTGTTATAGAGGGTGAGCAATTTACGAGTTTATCCTGTATGAGCTTTATACAGGGTAAAACAGATTTATTTATTTGGATCCCATTGGGAGCTTGTCATCTGAGTGTTAGAGACAGGAACTCTTCTTAAGCTTTTTTCAGTTAAGCCTGCAGCTGTTGAGGGACGTGGTTCAGAACTGGGTGTGGGTTTGTAGCAGGCAAGTATGTCTGACTCAAACCAGGGAGGGCACTGAAGTCCTAAGCTGGCAGGGAAAACAGACTCAGAGGTAGTTAAAGCACATCAAGTGGCAGTCCCAAAGGGGGTTTTCTGTGATCCAACTCGTCACATTGAGGACTTTGGTAACTCAGCCAGAGGTTAGGAGTCTATTACAGGAGTGGATGGGTGAGGTTCTATGGCCTGCGATGTACAGGAGGTCAGACTAGATGATCACAATGGTCCCTTCTGATCTTAAATTCCATGAGTCTACATTCTGTAGCGACTCTGGTGGTGTGGCTTCTTCGGTTACTGACCTGAGTTGCAGAGTTGCTTCTTGCCCTTCATGCAGCAGCTGGCTCACTTCTGGCAATGCCTGGGATGCGGGAGTTATAAGGTTGCCATCCATCCTCAGCAGTATTGTGCACCACTGGCGGCTCAGCACAATTCCCAGTGCCTGATTGAATTCCTCTCAAAGAGGATGGATGACAGAATTCCCAGAGGAGACTTTAGTGTCCTTTACTTAGCCGTAGTCTGACCTCAGCCACTTGATCCGCTGTTCAGTCAATCCCCAATGCCACCAGCCACTTGGATATAGTTTTGTAGATGTGATCACTTGTCATGCTCTTGCTGGCTATAGCTAATACATATTAGTGTTGGCCGTGTTTTTTCCAGTTGAGCTAGTCCTTGTGAAATGCAGGGTTAAATGCCAAGCAGCTGTATTTGAACCAGGAGGTTTGTTTCTGGATCCTAGGAAGTGAATTTTGGAATTGAAGGGCTGGGAAGCACTGTCCCAAGGGATTGTGGGATAGCATTGGCTGACTCTCCAGATCCAAGTCTGGCAACCTGGACTTAAGCTGTGTCCACACTACAAAATGCCTGCGCTTTTATCCACATCACAGTGGGACTCGGGCTCTGACCCAACTCTTTAACAGGGTCCATATGCCTGTGTCAAGAGGGGTTCCTGACCCAAGTCAAATTAATTTCTGTATGGATGGAAGAGGGGCTTGGGCTGGAACTTAAGTCAAAGCCTGGGCTTGGTGTGCTATGTAGACATACTGTCAGTGGTTGTGAGTGGGGAAGCACTGCGGGTTAAAGGCTCCAAGGGATGGTATTCAGTTTTCCTGGTGGAGGCTCGAGTCAGTGTGTTAGGGTACGTCTACACTATGGGATTATTCCGATTTTACATAAACCGGTTTTATAAAACAGATTGTATAAAGTCAAGTGCACGCGGCCACACTAAGCACATTAATTCGGCAGTGTGCGTCCATGGTTCGAGGCTAGCGTCGATTTCCGGAGCATTGCACTGTGGATAGCTATTCCATAGCTATCCCATAGTTCCCGCAGTCTCCCCCACCCCTTAGAATTCTGGGTTGAGAGCCCAGTGGCTGATGGGGCAAAAATCATTGTCGCTGGTGGTTCTGGGTAAATGTCGTCAGTCATTCCTTCCTCCGGTAAAACAACGGCAGACGATCATTTCGCGCCCTTTTCCCCTGGATTGCCCTGGCAGATGCCATAGCACGGCAACCATGGAGCCTGTTCAGCTTTTTTTTTTTTTACAGTCATCATATGTGTACTGGATTCCGTGGACAGAGGCGATACTGCAGCGCTACACAGCAGCATTCTTTTGCTTTTGCATGACAGCAGAGATGGTTATCAGTCGTTCTGTACCTTCTGCTACTAGGGGAAACTGGCAATGAGATGACGGTTATCTGTCCCTCTGTACTGTCTGCTGCTATTATGGGTGCCCCTGGCTGAGATCGGCCGGGGCGCAAAAGCAAAACTGGGAATGACCCCCTGAGTTAATTCCTCCTTTATGGTTTCTAAAAATAGAGTCAGTCCTGCCTAGAATAGGGGGCAAGTGTACTAGAGGACCAGTGTATCAGAGAGCACAGCTGCTCCGTGTCAGATCCCGCAGAAATGATGAGCTACATGCCATTCACGGGGGGTGCCCCTGCAACAACCCCACCCGTTGCTTCCCTCCTCCCCCAACCTTCCTGTGCTACCATGGCAGTGTCCCCGCTATTTGTGTCATGAAGTTATAAAAAATGCAGGAATAAGAAACAGTGACTTGTTACTGAGATAAAATGAAGAGGAGGCAGCCTCCCGGGGCTATGACAGTCCAGGCAGAACATTAAGCGGTGCGGGGGAGAGGAGCCCAGCATCCCGCTGCTATCATAGTCCAAGCACTACACAATCTTTTCTTTACACAGGAAAGGGAGGGGGCTGGTGGAGCTCAGCCCCCAGTTGCTATGATGAAGACGGTTACCAGCCATTCTGCACCATTTACTGGGAATGACCGGGAGTCATTTCTATTTTTACCCAGGCGCCCCCGGCCAGCCTCACCTGAAGCCAGCCAGGAGCGCTCACGGGCTGATGGTGATGACGGATAGCAGTCATATTGTACCGTCTGGCACCGGGGAGGGGAGAGGAGCATATACTGCTCTTCACTGCTGCAGCCTCGCATCTACCAGCAGCATTCAGTAGACATAGGGTGACATTGAAAGAAGTCAAGAAATGATTTCTTTCCCTTTTTTTTCACGTGGGGGGGGGAGTAAATTGACGAGCTATTCCCTGAACTACGCTGGACAATGTGTTTGATCCTACAGGCATTGGGAGCTCAGCCAAGCATGCAAATACTTTTTGGAGACTGCTGTGGACTGTGGGATAGCTGGAGTCCTCAGTACCCCCTCCCTCTCTCCATGAGCGTCCATTTGAGTCTCTGGCTTCCCGTTATGCTTGTCATGCAGCACTGTGTAGCCTGGAGATTTTTTTTTCAAACGCTCTGGCATTTCGTCTTCTGTAACAGAGCTCTGATAGAACAGATTTGTTTCCCCATACAGCAATCAGATCCAGTATCTCCCGTATGGTCCATGCTGGAGCTCTTTTTGGATTTGGGACTGCATTGCCACCCGTGCTGATCAGAGCTCCATGCTGGGCAAACAGGAAATGAAAATCAAAATTTTGCGGGGCTTTTCCTGTTTACTTGGCCACTGCATCCAAATTCAGATTGCTGTCCAGAGTGGTCACAGTGGTGCACTCTGGGATACCGCCCGGAGGCCAATACTGTTGATTTGCGGCCACACTAACCCTAATCTGATATGGTAATACCGATTTCAGCGCTACTCCTCTCGTTGGGGAGGAGTACAGAAACCGATTTAAAGAGCCCTTTATATCAATATAAAGGGCCTCGTAGTGTGGACTGGTACAGCGTTAAATTGGTTTAATGCTGCTAAAATCGGTTTAAACCCGTAGTGTAGACCAGGCCTTAGCTAATTTTCAGAGGGATACATTGAGTGGTGATCCATTATGGGGTTTGTTGGTTCAAGACTTGAGTGTGGGAACTGCGTTCCAAAAATGGATCACATGACAATCACCATACCAATTTTTATGATGCCTGCAGTTGAGAAGCGATTCCCTTGAGCAGTTTGAGCTGGTTAGCATGATAAATTTTATCTACTTTTCTTTTATTTCCAGTGACATAGATGAACTTAATTAAGCCACAATGCCATACAATACTGTCATAAACAGATGGTTAAGGGTTAATGTCTCTTTTACCTGTAAAGGGTTAAGAAGCTCACTGAACCTGGCTGACACCTGACCAGAGAACCAATCGGGGGACAAGATACTTTCAAATCTTGGTGGAGGGAAGTCTTTGTTTGTGTTGTTTGTTTTGTTCGTTGTTCGCTCTTGGGGCTAAGAGGGACTGGACGTACACCCAGGTGTTCCCAATCTTTCTGAATCAGTCTTTCATGTTTCAAAATTGTAAGTAATAGCCAGGCAAGGCGGATTAGTCTTATGTTTGTTTTCTTAACTTGTAAATGTGTCTTTTGCTAAAAGGATTTTTACCTCTGTTTTCTGTAACTTTGAATCTCAGGCTAGGGGCGGGGGAGTCCCTCTGTCTATGTGAATCTGAGTACCCTGTAAGCATTTTCCATCCTGATTTTTCAGAGAGAAATTTTACCTTTTCTTTCTTTAATTAAAAGCTTTCTTTTTAAAAACCTGATTGATTTTTCCTTGTTTTAGAATCCAAGGGATTGAGTCTAAACTCACCAGGGATTGGTGGGGGGAAAGGAGGGAGTGGTTAATTTCTCCTTGTTTTAAGACCCAAGGGGTTTGGGTCTTGGGTTCCCCACGGAAGGTTTTGGGAGGACAGAAGTATGCCAGACACAGACTTCTGGCTGGTGGCAGCGTACCAGATCTAAGCTAGGAATTAAGCTTAGAAGGGTCCATACGGGTCCCCCACATTTTTACTCTGAAGTTCCAAGTGGGGGAAAAAACCTTGACAAATACTTTTTAATACCTTTTTTTTAAAGTACATTTTTGCTTTGCATTTTGATGTTCCCAATTCTTTAGCTAGATGCCAGTGCAGCTGTTTATTACTTTTGGCAATACTGTAGTCCTGCTTCTGCCGTGCCTGCACATCAGAATAAATTTTTGTAGGGTTCATTGCTGATAGGTGAGCTCATGATTTTGCACAAAAGGTTCAAAGTGCTGGGACCCATTATTACCCAAAGACCAATCTATATATTGCAATTGCCATTTTACTGATAGACTAGTCACAGCCCTGATTAAAAAGGGCTTTGACTGAACCCTGATTATCGACAGTCAGCTTACGTGGCAATTTCTAGTTAAAATGTTGTTTCTTTTATTGATAAGACATCAGATAATCACAATCAACCAAATGTATTCGCCAATGAGTATTAGTTAAAGATTAATCAGCACAGAAAGATAAACTTCCCAGACAGCTGGCGCTGATATTCTGGCAGCAGATGCTGCTGGAGCAGACTTCCATGCAGTGAGATATGCACCCATCTGTGTTCCCTAGTAACACGAGAGCATAGAACAATGAAACACGTGTTTTTATGCAACACGACCAAACTCTGCCCTATTTTAATGAGGTTTAAAATAACAGGTATATACATAACTTCACTTTGCTGAACTATGTACAGCTGAAGTAGCATGCTTTGTTTTTATCTTCAGATAGTAATTTAACTGGTAGTAACCCTGTATTAGAAAGGGCTTTGCTTGAACCATGATTATTGACCCTCAACTAGGGGGACAATTTCTAGTTAAAAGATTGGCTCTTTTATCGATAAGATGTTAAATAATCACAATCAATTAAATGTAAAGTGAGTGTTAGTCAAAGATTAGTCAGCACAGAGATATACACGTTAAATACTTTTACAGGACAGGTATGTGTATCTGGTAGTGTGGGCCCCTTCTGAGGCTCTGAACACCACTTTAACCCTGCCTCTCTCCACTGTATAATAGCAGAGCTAATTTCGACCCCATTAGGAGTCTTGTTGCATGCTGCAGAGCTGAAATCACTGAGTCCTGGGTCTAAACATTAGACCTGCTTTGGGCAAGTGGTTTTGAGTATGCCAGCATTGCTGCTGCCCCCCTCACTCTGAGATCTGAAATCACTGAGAGCTGTGTTAAGATGTGGAGGGGAGGGGAGCCTGAAGACTTGTTGGTGAGCAGCTAGTGGAGAGGTGGGCAGAGGCATGGCTAGCAGGGTGACTGGTGGAGTGGAGCTGCCATCAGGACGGCTGGTGGAGAGGAGCGGCCAGCAGGATGGCTGGCAGAGAGAAGCAGCTGGCATTGAAGACTGTGGCAGAACTCCATGCAGAGGAGGGGCAATCGGTTGTCAACCTGAGCAGCGGAGCATGTAAGCTGTCCCCCATACCTCACCCCACTTCTGCCCAGGCTGGGAGGTAAACTCTGCAGCTGAACTTCTGAATTCTGGGGGATGCACTGACCAAGGACAGAAACTGTGGGTGGGGGTGACTGTTGAGTTGCTGGACTTAAGACCCTGAGTGGAAAAGGACATTGGCAAATTTACTTGGGGATAGGTCTTTTGCTCATGGTTTGTGTTATGAATCCTGATTGTGGTGTTTCCCCAATATAAAGCCGCAATGTTTTGTGTTATGGTTTGTGTTATGAATCCTGTTTGTGATGTTTCCCCAACAGAATGCTGCAATGTTTCCTCCTTTATTAAAAGGCTTTTGCTACACTCAGACTCTGTGATTGCGAGAGGGGAAGTATTGCCTCTTAGAGGTGCCCAGGGGGTGGTGTGTTATTGTCCCAGGTCACTGAGTGGGAGCTCAAGCTGGTTTTGCCTTGTGTTATTGAAACGGAAACCCTAGATACTGAAGCCAACCCTTGTTGCTGCCAACTCTGACAGGCAGAAGGGTTACATTTTTGGGGACTCGTCCAGGATTCCTGGGTCAGTACCCCTCACAAGCATTAAATTGAATGTTCCAGTACATTGGGAAACAATTGTGTTTATATGTTGAGGAAATTAGTATTTGTATAGTGGATAATATATCAGATTTGTTGGGCCCCGGCTCAGCAGCCTCTAGCTCAGGGGCTGCAGCCTTGGCCGATAATTGGGCAAAAGCACTGGGACAAACATTGGAAAAGGTTGTGCTGGCCCATGCTACGTCAAACTCTTGTCATAAGTTAAGGTTATTTGCTGGGGAAGAGGAGTTTGAATCCTGGTTGGAGTATACCACTGAAATGCTGAAAGCGTGGGCAGTACCAGATGCAGAAAAGCGAAGATGTCTAACAGAGAGCCTTAGGGGCCCAGCATTAGATGTGATTCACACCCTGAAGCCTAGAGACCCTTGATCACAATTTTGGGAGCGTAGATGGCCCTGAAGACAGCTACTGTAAGTTCCTTAATTCCCGACAAGAAAGGGGCAAGAAGGTTTCAGCCTATATACAGAAGCTGGAGAGACTGCTTCAGAGAGCTGTCATGAGGAGAGCAGTGACTGCTGAGGAGATGGATCAGACCAGACTGGCTCAAGTTGTAAGAGGAACTCAGTATCAGAACCCGATTCTACTTCATCTCTGGCTAAGAGAATGACAGGAACATCCCCCAAGTTACTCCCAGCTGATAAAAGAGGTCAGAGAGGTGGAAGAAAGGCAGGCGGCCAGCGAGTTTTGGGAAGCCCAAACGTCAGAGCCAGCCAGCTGATGGTGAGCACCAAAGAGGAACTTGACCAACAAATGCAGGTCCTGACAGAACAGATAGCTGAGCTGCAAAGCACCATTGACTGAGCTAACACTTCTAGGAAAAAGGAGCCTCAGACTGTGGCGATGAAGAAGTCAGCATTTAGAGCCATTGACCCACCCAGGTGAAGGAGGAAAGGACAATTCTTCTGCTACCGATGTGGTCAGGATGGGCACAGCGCAGCCAGGTGCCGTAATGAAGAAAATCCCTCCATAGTGTATGGAAAGCTGAGGATCAGTTGGGAGAGATTCGGTAGCTGCCAGAGGGTCTCGGGATGGGGACCACACAGGCCTGCAGGATTTGAAGATCCCCCCAGAAGAGACCGTCCAGCTGGGATCCCTGCAGGACTGATAGGGCCTCGAGCAGAGGTCATGGTGAGGATTGAAGGGACGGAGTGTAAAGCCATGCTTGATACTGGATCTCAAGTTACTATTATATTTCAGTCATTCTACCAACAGATGCTTTGGCACCTGCCTATACAGCCACTGACTGGCACTGGTTTGTGTGGCCTCAGTATGGATGAATACCCCTATCAAGGGTATGTCATAGTGCACCTAGCATTCCCAGAGGAAGTTGCTGGGGTAAGGGAAGAGGTAGACACAGCTGCCTTAATATGCCCTGACCTTAAAGGGACCTCTGATGTGTCTGTGCTGATAGGGACCAACTCCAGTCTCTTCAAGGTGCTCACGGATTACTGCAGATGATGGGCTGGGGCCCAGTACCTGAATACTCTGATGATCCATACGCTTTGTGCTGAAGCCTATAGGAAGATTGAGAGCGCTAAAAAGGAGACATTTGAGCTACTGATTGGGGCACTGAAGTACATGGGCACAACCCCCTTAGTAGTGCCTGCAAGGACGGAGCAAGAAGTGCTTGTCATGAGTACCAGGCTGAAAGGTAGTAAAGGCGCATTTGCAATGGTAGAGCAGCCGGCTGAAGGAGAGCTCCCAGAAGGGGTGCTGGTCCCCAGCGGAGTCATAACCCTACCTGCTGAAGCCCAGGAAAAGGTGACTCTACTGATTGCTAATGAAACACGTCGAGATGTTGTGAAGCAAGGACAAAAGATAGCAGACCTCTTTGAGCCTGAATCAATTGTAAAACCCCAGTGTGAGACTCAAGTTCCGACAACAGACCCAGCAAAGTTTGACTTTGGAGATTCACCATTGTCCAAGGAGTGGAAAGATCGCCTGAGGAGGAAACTTTGTGAAAGGTCCAAGGTGTTCTCATTGCATATATGGGATGTGCAAGAAGAGTAGAGCACAACATCAGACTACGTGACTCTCGACCTTTCAGGGAGACATCTAGGAAGATTGCTCTCTCCAAGATGGAAGATGTGGGACAACATCTTCAGGAGCTGGCTGTGAATGGCATCATTACAGAGTCCCACAGCCCCATAAACCTCACCCATTGTGGTGCTCCATAAAAAGAATCAGAAAATCCGGATGTGTATTGACTACCGCATCCTAAACTGCCATATTGTGGTTGATCAGTATACAATACCCCAAGTCCAAGATGCCTTAGACTGTTTACTGGGAAGCCAGTGGTTCTCTGTGTTGGATCTTCAGAGTGGATACTACCAGATCTCTCTGGGAAAGGAAAATAATGAGAAGACAGCCTTCATCTGCCCATTAGGGTTTTATCAGTTCAAACGCATGCCCCAAGGGATTTCTAGAGTACCTGCCACATTTCAACGTCTTATGGAGAAAGTTTTGGGAGCTATGAACTTACTGCAAGTGTTAGTTTATTTGGATGAGACGATTGTGTTTGGAAGACCCTTGGAGGAACATGAAGAAAGACTTTTCTAAGTGCTTGATAGGTTGGAAGATTAGGGTTTGAAGCTTTCAATTGACAAATGCCAGTTTTGCAGAGTCTCAGTGAAGTATGTGGGTCACATTGTGTCCAAAGAGGGTGTGAGTACCGATCCCAATAAAATAGAAGCACTCACTACATATCCATATCCAAGTAACTACAGAGAACTCAAGACCTTCCTTGGATTTAGTGGCTACTACCACAGATTTGTGAAAAACTATGCTACATTTGTAAAACTTCTGAATGATCTTACCAGGGGATACCAGTCCAGCAAGAACAAATCTAAGACCATGAATAAGAGGAGGTCCCCAAAGCCTCCTGTGCAGAGACACTATGGCCCCTTTGAACCATTTGGGCCACAGTGGGATGAGAGATGTGAAAGAGCGTTTTGAGAAATTACTTGCCTAAATCATGATCCAGTCCTAGTCTTTGCTGACACAAGCAAACCATTTATCCTGCATACTGATGCCGGTTTGGAGGGTTTGGGAGTAGTCCTGTACCAGGAAGTGGAAGGAAAACATAAACCTGTAGCCTTTGTCAGCTGAGGACTGTCTGATAGTGAAACCCGTTATCCCACCCACAAGCTGGAGTTCTTGGACTTGAAATGAGCCAACACTGAGAAATTTTAGGCTACTTGTGTGGTGCCCAGTTCCAGGTGTGGACAGATGACAACCCACTGACCTATGTGTTAACAAGTGCTAAGCTGGATGCTACAGGGTAAAGATGGGTGGCCACTTTGGCTAGCTATCACTTCAGCATTCAATACAGATTAGGGAAAAGCAATGCAGAGGCAGATGCATTGTTCAGGCATCCTCAGGCACTAGAAGTTTCTATGATACCCACAGATGGAGTGAGATCTATTTACAGTGTGAGTCATCGAGAGCCAGAGGCCCATGAGAGCCTTCATGGATGTGGGCCTGCCCCCTGAAAGCGTGCCTTCTGCCTCAGTGAACTATATTGCATTGAACCAATCTCCCTTGCTCATGCTCATTGCAGCTGGCTGGCAAGAAGCCCAGCTGCAAGATATTGACATTCGTTATACACCACTTGCCAAAAAGGAAGGGCGAAGCCCAGCTGCGGTTGTTCCACTCAACCTTGAGTAAATTACTATTAACAGAATGGACCAAACTGAAACTGATTCAGGGAAGGCTACACCGAGTGACCACGGACCCTTTACCACTGTCCCCAGGGTATTGTGGGAGAGATATTTCTCTGTTTATGGATTCTTGGCTCAGATACACTCTGACCAAGGACAGTAGAACTATACTTGGCATTTTATGATGGAGGGACTCGCCCTCAACTAAGTAGCACTTGCTAGGCAAGGGACATGGGTTCCAAAGTCCTGTGAGCTGGGAGAGGCTGGGGACAGGTATGTGTGCCTGGTAGTGTGGGCCCCCTTCTGAGGCTCTGAACACCACTCTGACCCTGCCTCTCGCCACTGTGTAATAAAATCTCTGAGTCCTAGGTCTAAGCATTAGACCTACTTTGGGCAAGTGGTTCTGAGTCTGCCAGCACTGGGCCCCCTACTGACAGCTGAAGTCACTGAGAGCTGAAATCGCTGAAGAGCTAAAGTTACAAGAGCTGAAATCACTGAGAGCTGCGTTAAGTTGCGGGTGGGGGAGGGATGGAGTGAAGACATATTGGTGAGCTGCCAGCAGGGTGGCTAGCAGACAGGTGCACCGAGGTACGGCTAGCAGAGAGGAGTGGCCAGCAGGACAGTTGGTGGAGAGGATCAGCCAGCAGGATGGCTAGCAGAGAGGTGCACAGAGGTACGGCTAGCACAGAGGAGTGGCCAGCAGGACAGTTGGTGGAGAGGAGCAGCCAGCAGGACGGCTGGCAGAGAGGTGAACAGAGGTACGGCTAGCACAGAGGAGTGGCCAGCAGGACGGCTGGCAGAGAGGTGCACAGAGGTACGGCTAGCACAGAGGAGTGGCCAGCAGGATGGCTGGCAGAGAGGTGCACAGAGGTACGGCTAGCACAGAGGAGTGGCCAGCAGGACGGCTGGCAGAGAGGTGCACAGAGGTACGGCTAGCACAGAGGAGTGGCCAGCACGACGGCTGGCAGAGAGGTGCACAGAGGTATGGCTAGCAGAGAGGAGTGGCCAGCAGGACGGCTGGAAGAGAGGTGCACAGAGGTTCGGCTAGCAGAGAGGAGTGGCCAGCAGGACGGCTGGCAGAGAGGTGCACAGAGGTACGGCTAGCACAGAGGAGTGGCCAGCAGGACGGCTGGCAGAGAGGTGCACAGAGGTACGGCTAGCACAGAGGAGTGGCCAGCACGACGGCTGGCAGAGAGGTGCACAGAGGTATGGCTAGCAGAGAGGATCAGCCAGCAGGATGGCTGGCAGAGAGGTGCACAGAGGTTCGGCTAGCAGAGAGGAGTGGCCAGCAGGACAGTTGGTGGAGAGGATCAGCCAGCAGGATGGCTGGCAGAGAGGTGCACAGAGGTACGGCTAGCACAGAGGAGTGGCCAGCAGGACGGCTGGCAGAGAGGTGCACAGAGGTACGGCTAGCAGAGAGGAGCAGCCAGCAGGACGGCTGGAAGAGAGGTGCACAGAGGTTCGGCTAGCACAGAGGAGTGGCCATCAGGACGGCTGGCAGAGAGGTGCACAGAGGTACGGCTAGCACAGAGGAGTGGCCAGCAGGACGGCTGGCAGAGAGGTGCACAGAGGTACGGCTAGCACAGAGGAGTGGCCAGCAGGACGGCTGGCAGAGAGGTGAACAGAGGTACGGCTAGCACAGAGGAGCGGCCAGCAGGATGGCCGGCAGAGAGGTGCACAGAGGTACGGCTAGCACAGAGGAGTGGCCAGCAGGACGGCTGGCAGAGAGGTGCACAGAGGTACGGCTAGCACAGAGGAGTGGCCAGCACGACGGCTGGCAGAGAGGAGCAGCTGGCATTGATGACTGTGGCAGAACCCCATGGAGAGGCGGGGCAATTGGCCGTCGACTCAAGCAGCAGAGCATGTAAGCTGCCCCCAATACCTCACCCCACTTCTGCCCAGGCTGGGAGGTAAACTCTGCAGCTGAACTTCTGAATTCTGGGGGATGCACTGACCAAGGACAGAAACTGTGGATGGGGGTGACTGTTGGGTTGCTGGACTTAAGACCCAGAGTGGAAAAGGACTCTGCCAATTTTACCTGGGGATAGGTCTTTTGCTCATGGTCTGTGTTATGAATCCTGTTTGTGGTGTTTCCCCAACATAAAGCCGCAATGGTTTGTGTTATGGTTTGTGTTATGAATCCTGTTCGTAGTGTTTCCCGAACATAATGTCGCAATGTTTTGTGTTATGGTTTGTGTTATGAATCCTGTTTGTGATGTTTCCCCAACATAATGCCGCAATGTTTTGTGTTATGGTTTGTGTTATGAATCCTGTTTGTGATGTTTCCCCAACATAATGCCACAATGTTTTGTGTTATGGTTTGTGTTATGAATCCTGTTTGTGATGTTTCCCGAACATAATGCCGCAATGTTTTGTGTTATGGTTTGTGTTATGAATCCTGTTCGTAGTGTTTCCCCAACATAATGCCGCAATGGATTATCAGCAGATAAGTCTGCTCAGTGGTCTGTGAGGGGATGTTGGATGGGATGGGATCTGAGTTACTGCAGAGAATTCTTTCCTGGGTGCTGGCTGGTGAGTCTTGCCCACATGCTCAGGGTTTAGCTGATCGCCATATTTGGGGTTGGGAAGGAATTTTCCTCCAGGGCGGATTGGCAGAGGCCCTGGAGGTTTTTCACCTTCCTCTGCAGCTGGGGCATGGGTCGCTTGCTGGTGGATTCTCTGCAGCTTGAGGTCTTCAAACCACAAGTTTGAGGACTTCAATAACTCAATCATGGGTAAGGGGTTGTTATAAAAGTGGATGGGCAGGGTTCTATGGCCTGCCTTGTGCAGGAGGTCAGACTAGATGATCATATTGGTCCCTTCTGACCTATGAGTCTATGAGTCTATGACTAATGTTTTGTGTTATGGGTTGTGTTATGAATCCTGTTCGTGGTGTTTCCCGAACATAATGCCGCAATGTTTTGTGTTATGGTTTGTGTTATGAATCCTGTTTGTGATGTTTCCCGAACATAATGCTGCAACGTTTTGTGTTATGGTTTGTGTTATGAATCCTGTTCGTGGTGTTTCCCCAACATAATGCTGCAATGTTTTGTGTTATGGTTTGTGTTATGAATCCTGTTTGTGATGTTTCCCCAACATAATGCCGCAATGTTTTGTGTTATGGTTTGTGTTATGAATCCTGTTTGTCATGTTTCCCCAACATAATGCCGCAATGTTTCCTCCTTTATTAAAAACTACACTCAGCCTTGCTCTACACTACGCGTTTAGGTCGAATTTAGCAGCGTTACCTCGATTTAACCCTGCATCCGTCCACACAATGAAGCCATTTTTGTCGACTTAAAGGGCTCTTAACATCGATTTCTGTACTCCTCCCCCAATAAAGGGATTAGCACTGAAACTGACCTTGCTGGGTCGAATTTTGGTAGTGTGGATGCAATTTGACCATATTGGCCTCCGGGAGCTATCCCAGACTGCTCCGTTGTGACCACTCTGGACAGCGCTCTCAACTCAGATGCACTGGCCAGGTAGACAAGAAAAGCCCCGCAAACTTTTGAATTTCATTTCCTGTTTGGCCGGTGTTAGAGAGCTTCACTCTCACCCTTCCCTGTCCTTCTCGCATGAACAGAGAGCAACAATACCCGAAGTCCAAAGGTGCAAACAATTCGATGTTTATTGGGGTGAACTTCGAGCAAGCTTAGATTCAAGTTCCTTTTCCTTATTTTCGAATCCCAATTTACTGAATTAACCTGTAATACACACACAGAATTTACACGTCCCCTTTTCCAATCCCCTGTTAATACCTTTTTATTTGCGTGCAGTGAACCCACTCCCGTCCTTCATTTTCTGTACCCGATAATAGCAGACTGGGCCCTAGCTGATCAAGGACAAGATAGGGGCCCTTCCATTTAGGAGCTGGGAATGGATAGTGTTGACCTGGAATTTTGTACATCACAAGGTCTCCCACCATGAGTAAATTACGCTCCCCAGGCAGGTCATACCATGCTTTGACTTTTGCTGCTCCTTGCTCGTCTAGGCAGGCCACTGCCTGCTGTACCTGTTTTACATGGTCGATTAGAGTTAAAATCTGTTTTTGTGTTAAGCCGTGTGTAGTGACTTTCCCAGGTATTGGGGTAAGTAGATTTTCCCACCGTTCCATGGGCCTTCCCGTGAGAGCCTCGTATGGAGAAAATCCTGGGCCCTTTGATTCTCGGGCCCTTATTTTCATTAAGACAAAGGGCAGTAACTGTGACCAGTTCTTTCCTCCCATTTTCACTCCCTTTCTTAGCTCACTTTTAATGGTGCGATTCATGCGCTTCACTTGCCCTGCAGCCTGTAGGTGATAAGCAATATGGAACGATTGTGTGATTCCAGTGAGGGCTGAGAGCTCCCCTAACAGATCTGACCGGAAAGCAGCTCCTTGGTCTCAGTCAATCACCTTTGGGATCCCCCAGCGAGTGAATACCTCATTTACCAGTATTGCAGCAGTTACCCAGGCAGTTTGATACTTTTGGAGAAAGCTTCTACCCACCTGCTGAAAGCATCCACTACCGCCAACATGAACCATTTTTTCCTGTGATCTGGTGATAGGGGTCCTGTGTAATCAAATTGTATCCTTTCCCAAGGTCCCCTTGGGGCTAGTTTCGTTAATTTTCCCCTTAGCACCTTGTGAGGTGGGTTGTGCCTGGCACAATCCAAACAACGTTCCAGATGTGATTTTAAATTAGCTGCCATTCCTGGCCACCAGCACAACCTTTTTAAAGTTCCCAGTGCCTCCTCAAACCCGGGGTGTCCCCCTGTCAAGCTTCCATGCACCCAGCTTAAGAAAGTCGTCCAGCTTCCCTGGGGGCACAGCATTACTGGTCAAGACACACCAAAATCCTTTCATTAGTTCCACCTTTGGCATATGTTTGTTCCCAAGTTTTATGATGCCTGCCAGTCCTGGGTTAGATTTTTGCAACTTTTGAATTTGGCCTTTTTGATCTGTATCCACCCCACTTCTTGTTATCACTGCTACAGGCACACTCTCTTCTGGCTCCTAGGGCGGTGGAGGTGCCTCTGTTGCAGCTCGCTTGGCCTCTGCATTGGTCAGATTATTCCCTTTGCTTAGGGGTCCTGTTTTTGTGTGCCTTTATCTTTACCACATTGATTCGCGTAAAACGGTCACTGAGCTCCTCCACTTGCTTCCACTAGTTAGCATGCTTGATTGTGGAGCCATTTGTTGCCCTGAAATAATTATCTGCCCACCATCTTAGCATTAATGTGGCCCCACGAAATACATAATCTGAATCTACCACCACCCAACATTCCGGCTTAAATTTGGGATCCACTTTATTTAAAGCTGTTAGCAAGGCTGCCAGTTTTGCCTCCTGAGCTGACCTTGCTTCCAGTGAGAAACCAATGGCGCTGACTGTCTCATTTCCTCTGATTCCCACAACAGTTAAACCTGCAGTTTTCTGTCTCCCCTCATACCTACAACTTCCATCTAAAAACCATACCAGTGTCCCCTACTTTACCTGATTGGGGTTAGCTGCCCGAAACACCTGATGTTGGGTTTTACCTGGGCTGGCTTCACATTGGTGTGGGGTGCCAGCCAGATGTAATCCAGCTACCCAGACTATGGGTTCCTTTAACACTTCTGCTTTAATATTTTCTACCTGTAGAGCCAGCAACCATTTGGCAATACGCTGCCCACTCACTTGTCCCTGTAAGATAGTGCGCATGTTTAACAGCCGCAGGGGGTCATGATGAAATCGGACTGTTAGTTTTTGCATTTTTGTGAGGTATTTGAATTTCCCTACCCCCTAGTAGGTGCACAACAGCACGTTTTCACATCATCCAGATTTCAGTTCCATAGCACTCAAAAGTCGAGAGGCAAAAGCCACAGATCAGTCCTTTGCTCCATACTCCTGTGTTAATGCACAACGATTGGTAGTGTCAGATACCAAAGGGTACAAATAAAAGAGTTTCTCCCCATCCAGGGAGGCCAGCACTGGAGCACTGTCCAGGTTTTCCTTTAGTGGTCTCACTGCCTTAGCACACTCTTCTGACCATTCCCAAGTTGAGGCTCGGGTTAGGTCAAATAGAAGCTGGGCTATTTCTGCATAATTGTCCACAAAATCCCTGCAAAATCCAGTTAGACCCAGAAAACTTTGCAAACTTTTAACATCCGCAGGCAATGGTAGGGACTGGATTAGTTGCACTTGTCCCTTATTGATTTCCCTTCCCATCTGGAACACTTTTACTCCTAAGTAGGTCACTTTTGTTTGTCCCATCTGAGCCTTTTTTCCACTGACCTTTAACCCCACATTTGCCAAAGCTTGCAGGACCTGCTTGGTTAGTTTCCTGTCTTCCTCCCCTGTTTTTGACATTAGCAACAGGTCGTTTACATATTGTATGCACCTTGCAGAATCCACCCGCTCCAGAGCCTGTCTCATGTATCTGTGAAAAATTGCAAGGGAGTCCCGATATCCCTGGGGTAGGACTGTCCAGCAGAATTGTCTGCCCTCCCATATGAATTCAGTTGTATACTGACACGAGGTAGCAAGTGGCAGAGACCAAAACCCATTTGCTAAGTCCAACACAGTGAAAATTGGGAATTGGGGTCCAATGCAGGCTAGCATTTCAGGATACGCTGCCACTACTGAGGCTGGTGAATTGGCCAGAGCATTTAGTGCCCTGTAATCCACAGTGAGGCACCAGGTGCCATTTGGCTTTCTCACTGGCCACACAGCAGCATTGCAAGGGGATGCAACCACTCTAATCAGTCCCCTCTGTTCCAATTCCCCAATAGTTGCCTCCACCTCTGCCAATGCCTCCCGAGGAATAGGATATTGTTTCTGTGGGGGAGGGTCCCCTCCCTCTAGCAGTACCTCCATGCTGCCCCTACCACAATCCAGGTTATCCGCGGCCCACACAGGGATGTGTTCCCACCCAGCCGCGGGTGGAGGGAGGGCACGTGCTGCTTTAGTGGTCATAGTGGCTATCCCCATAGGAATGGTATAGCCCTGACCATCCTGCGTCTGCCCCAATAAACACACCCAATTGGCTAAGTCCAGTACAAGTCCCAGCTTGTGTAAATCTCCTGCCCCCAACAGATTTAGCACATCATTACAACCCCACATAATCTCCCCTTCCCCCCAGACTCCTTTGATCTGTCCCTGCCTCAGGGTTAACTCTGTCTCCACTCCCATTGCCCCTACAATTGCCACATTTCCTTCTGAGGGCCTTCCCTGCCCCCATGTGGTTAAGTTGATGGCTGCTCCAGTGTCTATCAAAAAATCCCTCATGGGACTTCCTTCGATCACTCCTGGGAGCATGGGGTGACCAGATGCATCCCGTCCTAAACTAAGAACATGGACAGGATGCCTCCCAGGGCACCCCTACATCGCAGCACCCACCTCTGTCCCTCCCACTGGTTCACAGGGCGGGGGGGGGGGGGGGTCCTGGCACTGAAGACATGCCTGTCTCCAAACAAAATTGTGTGTCTGGCATTTCAGGCAGTCCCAATCTCCTGGCCTTCGGGGCCATGTTCCCCCTGATCTGGTAAGATCCTGAGTAGTCAGTCTAGCCTGCAGTCTCTGGATCTGTTGCTCTATAGCTGCCCGCTCGTCCCTGACTACCCCCACAAAGCCACGACCTCACCTCTACCTCCTCCCCTCCGGGCTGACCCACCCCTTTCCACCTTGTACTGATCCCCTTCAGTAATAACATGGACCGGCTCTCCCCCCGATTCATCTGCCTCCACACATCTGCCTGTTCCAGAACCTGGGGCAGCTGATTGGGAGCAAGTTCAGGATGCTGCAACCTTAAATGTCCCACAAACTGAGGATCGCTCAGCTCCAACCATTTTTCCAGCAATTCTACACCCCTACCATGCTCCACACCCCCACCAGGTCCTGGTGCCCCGTCTGGGGTATCACCCATGGCCCATCTAGGGGATCCACCACGCACCGTGTCCATGCCTGTATGCGATTAAGTGCATCTCGCCCTGTTTCTCCAGGGATTCGCTTCATCTTATTCATCCCCGCAGTACGAGAGTACACCCCAAACAACTGTTTTGCCACCTGTCCAGGGATTAGAAATGGGTGTGCCACTCCTGCCACATCAATTCCTAAGGTGCCATGTCCCAAAAGACTACACCATATGATCACCTGGTCCTCACGAGTTAGACCCTCCATCTCCCTGCCCACCTGCACTAGCCACAGCACAAACTGATCCCAATCCTCCCGGGGAACCTTTCCCAAACGGCCCAGTACTGCCTCCCGGTCTTTCAGGGAGAAGGGGCTGCCACTCACCTATCCGATGCGATGTATCTGAGTCACGGCACCAAGATGTTAGAGAGTTTATTCCTTCACTCTCACCCTTCCCTGGTCCTTCTCGCATGAACAGAGAGCAACAATACCCGAAATCCGAAGGTGCAAACAATTCAATGTTTAATGGGGTGAACTTACAGCAAGCTTAAATTCAAGTTCCTTTTCCTTATTTTCGAATCCCAACTTACTTCCTGTTTGCCCCTAATTTGTATAATAATATTTTCAGCTCTACCTTAACCAATCATTCTACTAAAATTTACCTAACCAATCCTAACGTATTGTAACATGATTAGCTAACCAGTTATATCCCACCACCTTAATTAGTTTACACCTAGCAAAATTAATTATAAGGCAGACAGAAACAATCACAGAACCAGACAGAGACCATGCAAATAAACATACAAAACAATGCAGAAGTGAGGATTTCACAACTATATCTATACAGACATAAGGGTTTTACATCTATACAGACATAAAGTTCTCCAGCTGTGTCTATTCATATGTGAGTTCTTACCAGACAGGAAACTATCAAACTACATTTCTAGGCTCTTCCCTTTCTCTGGAGGCAATAGATCGAATCACCTTCCTAACAGCCCCAGATTGCCTTATTTTAATATGACTAGTTTGGAATGTGAGGACATGACCATACATTTCCCAGTTTATGGCTGCTAAAGAACCAGGCCTCAGACTGTCACAGTAAGAGAGGCCATTACACAGACAGTGATTTTTTATTCTTTCTTTTGTACCTCTATAACTAGCTAAGTGATAAGAATACACCTAAATTCTTAAAGTATAGGCCTTTGCAGACAGGCCTGAATATCTGTATCCTAACAGCCGGCGTGGCGAGCTGCTCGGCACAGGTGACGAAGCAGAGCTCATCAGCACAGGTGACCATGCAGTCCCAGAATCACAAAAGAGCTCCAGCATGGACTGAATGGGAGGTACTGGACCTGATCACTGTATGGGGAGATGAATCCGTGCTATCCAAAACTCTGTTCCAAAAGACGAAACACTGGAATATTTAAAAAAATCTCAAAGGGCATGAAGGACAGAGGCTATAACAGGGCCCTGCAGCAGTGCCACATGAAACTTAAGGAGCTGAGGCAACCCTATCAAAGAACCAGAGAGGCAAATGGCCGCTCTGGATCAGAGCCCCAGACAACCCGTTTCTCTGATGAGCTGCATGCCATTCTAGGGTTTGCCCGTATAGCTACCCCAGCCTTGTGTGTGGACTCTGACAATAGATTGTCACGCAACAGGGATGTGGGTTTTGGGGATAAGGCCCCTAACAGGGGGAGAAGGGTAGCTCAGTGGTTTGAGCATTGGCTTGCTAAACCCAGGGTTGTAAGTTCAATCCTTGAGGGGGCCATTTAGGAAACTAGGGTTAAAATCTGTTTGGGGATTGGTCTTGCTTTGAGCAGAGGGGTTGGACTAGATGATCTCCTGAGGTCCCTTCCAACCCTCATAGTCTATGAAGAGGATATTGACAGTAGTGCACAGCATGCAAGCAGAGGAAAACATTTTCCTGGACAGCCAGGACCTGTTTATCACCCTGGAGCCAATACCCACCCAAGGCAGGCTCCTGGACCTCAAAGGTAGAGAAAGGACCTCTGGTGAGTGGACCTCTGTAAATATTGTAAATGGTTTAAAAGCAAGCATGTTTAATGATTAATATGCCCTGTTAACATGCATGGGGATGGAGCATAAATCCTCCAGGGACATCTCAATGAAGATCTCCTGGATGTATTCCCAAAGCCTTTTTAAAAGGTTTCTGGGAAGGGCAGCCTTATTCCATCCTCCATGGTAGACATTTTACCACACCAGGCCAGTAGCACGTAGTCTGGAATCATTGCATAACAAAGCACGGTAGCGTATGGTCCCAGTGTTTGCTGGCATTCAAGCAACATCCATTCTGTGTTATCCTCAGGAGAGTGATATCATTCATGGTCACCTAGTTGAAATAGGGGAATTTTATTAAGGGGGACATTCAGAGGTGGCCTTTCCTGCTGGGCTGTTTGTCTGCGGCTGAACAGAAATCATCCCCACTGTGCGCCATGCAGTGAGGGGAGGGGTGAAGCGATCATCCCAGAGAATAGGGTGGGGGGAAAGGTTTAGTTGGGTTTGTGCTACATGTTAACCCAAAAACCGCAGCATCTGCTTTTAAATGGCCAACCCAATGGGTGATTGGTATGGGAAATGAGAGCACTGCTGTTTGAAACCATGTAATGTTAACAACTTGATTCACCGTGAAAAAGTCTACCCATTGTTCTCTAAAATGTGTCTTTTTAAATACTACTCTCCCATTTTTTCCCTCCCACAGCTGCAAATGTTTCAACGCTCTCCATATCATCTCCATCCCAGAGTGCTAGCAAAGATTAGAAGGCAAAAAAACCCACACTCGTATGAAATGTTCTCTGAGCTCATGCAGTCCTCCCACACTGAAAGAGTCCAGCAGAATGTGTGGAAGCTGACAATGTCAGAGTGCAGGAAAGCACAAAATGAATGCAAGGACAGGGGGGATGTGCGAGAGGACACGTGGCGGGATCAAGATGATAGGTGGCATCAGCATGATGAAAGGAGGCAGGAAGCAATGCTCAGGCTACTGGAGGATCAAACTGATATTCTCCCGCGTATTGTGCAGGACAGGCAGCAGGAACACAGACCGCTGCTGCAGCCCCTGTATAACGAACCGCCTCCCTAAGTTCCATAGCTTCATCACCCAGATGCCCAAGAACGCGGTGGGGAGGTCTCTGGGCACCCAACCACTCCACACCAGAGGACAGCCCAAGCAACAGAAGGCTGGCATTCAATAAGTTTTGAAGGATGCTGTGGCTTTGTCCTTCCCTTCTCCCCTCCTCTACCATTCCACCTGGTGCTTCCCTTCTCCATCACCCCTCCTGGGTTACCTTGGCAGTTATCCCCCCATTTGTGTGATGAATTAATAAAAAATGCATGAATTTGAAATAACAATGACTTTATTGCCTCTGCAAGCAGTGATTGGGGGGCAAGAAGGGGGTAGTTGGCTTACAGGGAAGTAGAGTGAACCAAGGGGGCAGGTTTTCATCAAGGAGAAACAAACAGAACTTTCACATCTTAGCCTGGCCAGTCATGAAACTGGTTTTCAAAGCTTCTCTGATGCGCAGCTGTGCTCTTCTAACTACCCTGGAGTCTGGCTGTGTGTAATCAGTGGCCAGGTGATTTGCCTCAGCCTCCCACCCCACCATAAACGTCTCCGTCTTACTCTCACAGATTTTGTGAAGCACACAGCAAGCAGTAATAATGATGGAAATATTGTTTTCGCTGAGGTCTAACCGAGTCAGTAAACTGCGCCAGCGCACTTTTAAATGTCCAAAGGCACATTATATATTCATTCTGCACTTGTTCAGCCTATAGTTGAATAGCTCCTGACTACTGTCCAGGCCGCCTGTGTATGGCTTCATGAGCCACGGCATTAAGGGGTAGGCTGGGTCCCCAAGGATAACTATAGGCATTTCAACATCCCCAACAGTTATTTTCTGGTCTGGAAAGCAAGTCCCTTTCTGCAGCTGTCATAACTGTAAAGGGAAGAGAACAGCCCTCCTGTGTACAATACTATAAAATCCCTCCTGGCCAGACACACCAAAATCCTTTTACCTGTAAAGGGTTAAGAAGCTCAGGTAACCTGGCTGACACCTGACCCAAAGGACCAATAAGGGGACAAGATACTTTCAAATCTTGGAGAAGGGGAAGGCTTTTGTTTGTGCTCTTTGTTTTGGGAGTGGTTTGCTCTTGGGACTAAGAGGAACCAAACATCAATCCATGCTCTCCAAATCTTTCTGAACCAGTCTCTCATATTTCAAACTTGTAAGTAACTGCCAAGCAAGGTGTTTTAGTTTCATCTTTGTTTTCTCAACTTGTAAATGTTCCTTTTTTGCTAAAAGGATTTACTTCGGTTTGCTGTAACTTTGAAACTAAGGCTAGAGGTGATTCCTCTGGGCTCCAGGAATCTGATTACCCTGTAAAGTTATTTTCCATCCTGATTTTACAGAGATGATTTTTACCTTTCTTTAATTAAAAGTCTTCTTTTTAAGAATCTGATTGATTTTTCCTTGTTTTAAGATCCAAGGGGATTGGATCTTAACTCACCAGGAATTGATGGGGGAAAGGAGTGAGGATGGTTAAATTCTCCTTGTGTTAAGAGCCAAGTGGTTGGATCGGTGTTCACCAGGGACTTGGTGAAGAAGAGTCTCTCAAGTCTCTTCTTTAAATGTCGTCTCATGGATACTCAGGCAGGACTGAGTATCCATGAGACGACATTTAAAGAAGAGAATGACGTGGAGTCATTCCCATTTTTGTCCAGGCGCTCCTGGCCAACCTCACCGAGGCCGACAGGTGCACCCATGTCTGCCCAGGCACCCCCGACCAACCTAACAGAGGTCGGCCAGGAGCACCCATGGGATGATGATGATGGTTAGTAGCCATGTTGTGCCATCTGCTGTCTGCAGGGCAAGGCCAGGGGCTGCTGCTGTGCTGCACTGCCGTACCACGTCTGCCAGCAGCACCCAGGAGACGTATGGTGATGGTGAGCTGAGCAGGCTCCGTGGTATGTCATGGGCACTGGTAACCCAGGAAAAAAAGGAGAGAAAAGTTTTTTTGCCGTTGCTTTCATGGAAGGATGAGTGCCTGATGACATGTACGCAGAATAATATAAATAAAATAATAATAATTGGAGATATACCAATCTCCTAGAAATGGAAGGGACCTTGAAAGGTCATCGAGTCCAGCCCCCTGCCTTCACTAGCAGGACCAAGTTCTGATTTTACCCCAGATCCCTAAGTGGCCCCCTCAAGAATTGAATTCACAACCCTGGGTTTAGCAGGCCAATGCCCAAATGACTGAACTATCCCTCCCCCCTCACCACAATGTTTTTGCCCCATCAGGCATTGGGTGCATAACCCAGAATTCCAATGGGGCAAGACTGCGGGAACAGTACAGTAAGCCAACTCTGTAAGCCATGTCATCAGTCGCCCTTCCCACAGTGAGAGCAATGACTGAGAACATTTCGTACCTTTTTCTGCGCAGACTCCATACCACGGCAAGCATGGCTCCCACTCAGATCTCCACGGCAGTTATGAGCACTGTAAACACCACGCGCATTATCCTTCAGTGTATGCAGCACCAGAATGTGCAAAAGCAAGCAAGGAGGAGATGGCAGCATGGTGACAAGAGTGATGAGGACATGGACACAGACTGCTTTGCAGGGCCGGCTCCAGGGGTTTTACCACCCTAAGCAGGAAAAAAAAAAAAAAAAGCCGCAAACGCAATCTGTGGCAATTCAGCAGGAGGTCCTTCACTCCGAACGGGAATGAGGGACCCGCCACCAAATTGCCGCTGAATACTTGAAAGTGCCACCCCGCTCCGGAGTTGCCACCCCAAGCACCTGCTTGATAAGCTGGTGCCTGGAGCTGGCCCTGCTGCTTTCAAAGTTTGGTCATCCTGGCCATCCTGGTGGCAATGCGGCAGGCTCATGCCATGGAACATCGATTCTGGGCCCAGGAAACAATCACAGACTGGTGGGACTGCATAGTGCTGCAGGTCTGGGATGATTCCCAGTGGCTGCAAAATTTTCGCATAAGTAAGGGCACTTTCATGGAGCTTTGTGACTTGCTTTACCCTGCCCTAAAGCGCAAGAATACCAAGATGAAAGCAGCCCTTACAGCTCACAAGCGAGTGGCAATAGCTCTCTGGAAGCTTGCAATGCCAGACAGCTACCGGTCAGTCGGAAATCAATTTGGAGTGGGCAAATCTACTGTGGGGGCTGCTGTGATGCAAGTAGCCAACGCAATCACTGAGCTGCTGCTATCAAGGATAGTGACTCTGGGAAATGTGCAGGCCATAGTGGATGGCTTTGCTGCAATGGGATTCCCTAACTGTGGCGGGGCGATAGACGAAACCCATATCCCTACCTTGGCACCAGAGCACCAAGCCAGAGAGTACATAAACTGAAAGGGGTATTTTTCAATGAAGCTGCAAGCACTGGTGGATCACAAGGGACGTTTCACCAACATCAACATGGGATGGCCAGGAAAGGCACATGACACTCACATCTTCAGGAACTCTGGTCTGTTTGAACAGCTGGTGTCAGGGTTCCTTCCCCACTCTGAACTTTAGGGTACAGATGTGGGGACCTCTAAGCTTAACTACCAGCTTAGATCTGGTCTTGCAGCTACCACTCCCAAATACTGCCTGCCTTCTCTGGATAGAATATCATGCCAGCTGTAGGCTTCTGCCTCAGGTTGCTCTCCCAGGCCTTGGCTACACTTGAGAATTACAGCGCAGTAAAGCCCCCAACAGCGCTGTAACTCACTCCCTGTCCACACTGGCAAGGCACATACAGCGCTGTATCTCTGCAGTTACAGCACTGCTTGTACTCCACCTCCCTGAGAGGAATAACAGCTGCTGTGGAGTGGCTGAGACGCTGCCGCTCCAGTGTAACTGGAGAGCAACCTTATTAAGCAGTGATTGACCTCCGGAAACTCCCCATAATCCTTTTAGGTGAAGGTTCCCCTCCTTGTTTTGTTGTAAACGCTGGGCTCCTGAGCTGCTTATCAAAAATCCAAACACAGCTCCTGTTTGCTGTGAATGAGCAGAAGTAGGCAGGGGGGCAGTGCCCTTTGGAATACCCAGTTTGCTTGAAGAGAGAAGCGGGGCGGTGCACGGGGCAGGGCGGGGTCCGTTTTGGCAAGCGGCTGCTTATCTGGTCTGTGAGAAAAAAACAAACAGCTGCTGTTTGCTTTTAGTGAGTGAGGGGGTGGAGGAGGGAGGGGGGGTCAGAACTTGCAAGGCAGCTGCTGACACAGTGTTGGCACTCCAAAAATCCACTCTGTCTCCACCTCACCCCTTTTGAAAAGCACGTTGCAGCTACTTGAACGCTGGGATAGCTGCCCATAATGCACCGCTCCCAATGCCGCTGCAAATGTGGCCACAACAGTGCGCTGGCAGCTGGCACTGTGGCCAGACTGCAGTACTTTCCCTACTCAGCTGTATGAAGACAGGTTTAACTCCCAGCGCTGTACAGCTGCAAGTGTAACCATACCCCCAGTCAGCAGCACCACACAGTCGCACCTACCCCAGCCTACCCCTTGCTCCCATGGCTCATGAAGCCTGGACAGTAGTAAGGAGCAGTTCAACTATACGCTGAGCAAGTGCAAAATAGTCGTTCACTCTACTTTCCTGTAAGCCAACCGCCCTCCCCTCCCCGCTTTGATCGCTGCTTGCAGAGGCAATAAAGTCAGTGTTGTTTCAAATTCATGCATCTTTATTACTTCAGGACAAAAATGGGGGGATAACTGCCAAGGTAGCATGGGAGGGGTGGGGGAGGAGGGAAGCACAGGGGTGGGATAGTTGTTGGGGCACCCCTAGAACGGCATGCAGCTCATCATAGAAACAGCATGTCCAGGGCTCTGACCTGGAACAGCCGTTTACCTCTCTGGTTCTTTAGCAGATTTGCCTGATATTCCAGGTAGGACTGAATCCCCATTAGATGAAACTTAAAGAAGGGAATGACCTGGAGTCACCTCCATTTATGTCCAGGTGCCCCTGGCCAACCTCACTGAGGCCAGCCAGGAGCCCCCATGTCTGCCGAGGTGCCCCCGACCGACCTCACCAAGGCTGGCCAGGAGCACCCATGTCTGCCCAGGTGCCCCCGACCGACCTTACCGAGGCCGGCCAGGAGCACCCATGTCTGCCCAGGCCCCTCTGACCGATCTCACCAACCTCACTGAGGCTGGCCACGAGGAACCAAGAGACAGCAGCAGACAGCACAATACAGCTGCTAACCATCTTTGCTAACTTGCAAAGGCAAGGAGCTGCTGCTGTATAGCACTGCAGCACCCTGTCTGCCAGCAGCACCCAGGAGACGTGCAGTGACAGTGAGCTGAGGGGGCTCCATGCTTGCTGTGGTATGGTGTCTGCACAGGTAACCCAGGAAAAAAGGAGCGAAACAATTTTTTGCCGTTGCTTTCATGGAGGGAAGAGTGTGTGTGTGTGTGGGGGGGGGGGGGGGGCGGCTGATGACGTGTACCCAAAACCACCCGTGACAATGTTTTTGACCCATCATGCATTGGGAGCTCAACCCAGACTCCCAATGTGCAGCGGAGACTGTGGAAACTGTGGGATAGCTACCACAGCGCAATGCTCCGAAAGTCGATACTAGCCTCTGTACTGTGGACAAGCTCCATCGACTTAATGCGCTTAGCGGGGACACACACAATCAACTGTATCAAATCGATTTCTAAAAAATCGACTTCTATTAAATCAACCTAATTTCGTAGTGTAGACATCCCCAGAGATGTGCTTGCGAGAGGGGAAGTATTGCCTCCTAGAATTGCCTAGGGGTTGGTATGTAGTTGTCTCAGGTCACTGGGTTGGTGATTGAGCCGGTTTTGCATTGCGTTATTGAAACAGAAACCCAAGATACTGAACTCAGACAGGCAGAAGGGTTACACTAGCAACACCTATCTGCTGTTTATTATTTTCACACACCTCAGCAAACTGCTATTTTTTCTCAGTGTACTCCAAGAGCAAAAGCTTACACACCAGCTTTAATATATTTTAGTACAGAGGATGCTGGTATAGTACAGAGGATGCTGGGGGAAATGGTTCGCTTTAGCATAAATGTGGATTATCTCAAAAATACCTAATATTGGACAAGTAATTTTGGGAACATGCACGTTGGTGAAGGGCTCAGAGCACCCTGCCTCTGCCCAGAACTCAGCCTCTCTCCCTCCTCAGTGTGGTCTAGTGGTTAGAGAGCAGAAGATTGAGAGTTAGGCTCCGGGGTTCAGAAAGAGACACTGAACACCTCTCTCTCTCAGGATGTTCTCAAAAGAAGAAGTAGCCAGGCCTGTGACAGCTCCCTGCAGCATTCCCTCAACTCACTCACACTCCTGATTACTCCCAGGCAGTTGGCACCAAGATAGGGCTCATACCTCACCTTGTGACACCTGACAGCAGGCGCTGCTGGAGCAGACTCCCGTGCAGTGTGATGTGCAGCCACCTTCATTGTCTGGTGCTGGAGCAGGGTCAGAGCATGCACCACGGGCCTTGGCTGCAGACAAACCCAGACACCAGGTACCTGATACGTGAGGGTGAGATGGGACAGAATTGGAGGAGGCCCTTCACCCCACAGCTCATGTGGGCAGCACCACGATCCCCAAGGGTGGCAGCTGTCTCATGTGCTAAAGTCTGTGGATGTCCCCCAGGTTGGCTCCCTCCTGCTGAGTGCAGAGTAGAATCTCTTCATCTCCCAGAAGGGCCAAGTCCCCCCACGTAGGCCTGTGGGGAAGACTCTCCCTTTGGTGTTGGTGCCTCTCCCTCTCCTGGCTGGTCTCGCTCTGTATGGAAAGCCCACCTAGGTTCCATGAGCGAGCCATCCCCTGTGGATCCTCCTGGCTCTCCCTTCCAAGCGCAGGGAAAATATGACCCCATCCCCGTCTCCTGGAGAACTGCCCTCCACAACCACTGGGCCTACTGGTCTTTCCCCTGGGTACATGCCAACCAGGTAGGCAACAGGAAGGGAGGGCTCTCTTATCCCCAAGGGGTCCCTTACCCCAAGAAGAGAAAGAGCTGATATACCCAGTGACTCCTGGCCGCCCCCATCCCAGCTCCCTCTGTGCTATTTTGAGGGTAGGGGCACCTTGGACCGGGTTACAGAATGTTGGCCTGTATGTCTTGGCATGGCTAACTCAATACATTGCACTAGTGTGGGGAAAAGGGTGTGTGTAATGTCCTGTGGGGTCTCTCTGGGACCTCTTCCCTGAGGCAGTGACTGCTCAGTGTGGTGTCTGTTTCTGGGTGAACTGGGCTCTCCTTAGATGGGGGATTGCAAGTTAGTCTGCGCTTCAGGACTTGGGATGAGGATACCCCTTAACAACTCCTGGGCTCCCTCCAAAGACTCTTGAAACCCAGCTGCAGTTGGCCTGAGAGAAACCCTCCTGGAGGATGTTCCCTGGAGACCTGAACAACCTGGTGTTCTTCTCACACCTGGCCGTCACAAAATCCACTCCCAGCCTGCCCAGTGGCCTGCTCACCCTTCTCCATCCAGCAGCTGCTCAGCTCCCACACAGGCCAGCTCTGGGCTTTGACTGTGGTGGGAGGAATCAGTGAGAACCATCACATGGAGCCGCCCCCACCCACACGGCAGCTCCACCCGTAGCGCAGCCTGTGGCTGTCACACCAGGCCAGGCAGGGCTCAGGCAGGGCTGTTACATTAGAACACTGGGTTTATTGAGGACACAGGCATGGCTGACAGTGCAGTCACTGGAACGGCCTGACCCAGGGCTCCTATCGCGTGGCCAGGGGGCGTCTCACCAGGGAAGAACTTTCCCTTCCCAGCTCATGAAGGCCCCATTGTCCTTCTCAGAGAGCGTCGAGAGCACTTTCAGGATCCCTTGGACACTTGCATCCACCGTCAGTGGGGCCTGCATGGGGCAAAGGAGAGAGTGAGGGGGAGAAACTTGCCCGGGGGAAAGATCAGGATCGGCTCCAGGGCTGGCCCAGGGGAAGGGACCTAGAGCCTTGCAACCAAACTGGAACCTGACGGGACACAACTACAGGTGTCGGACTTGGGTCAGGTGGAATCTGAAAACAACCTGACACACTCTACTGCAGTCTGGAGTCTCTCTTTACCTTCTTCTGCCATGGGATTGGTGAGGTGGTGGCAGCATTTCTGTGCTCCTGCTGGCCACCACCACCTCACCGCGCTGTGCATGCTGTGGAGCGAGTGTGCTGATTACTGGCAGCCCCTCTCGCCCGGCAGCACACATTGCACAGCAAGGCAGTGGTGGCTGGCATGAGCAGGGCATGCAGCCACTGCCATGCTGATCCCACAGGCGTGAGGCAGCTGGAGATGGATGGCTGGCATGGGGTGGGCCAAGGGGAAGCCCCCACCAGGCTGAGCCCAAAGGACAAGGTGGCAGAAGTGACATAGACACAAATTCAGGGGCAGTGTCAGCTTCAGATTGGATCTGGTTTGAAAACAACCTGACACTCCTGGATTGGTTCGGGTCTAGTTGGGCTTAAAATCTGGCCCAAACTATCAGATCTGGCCTGGTGCTGGTCCAGGCCGCTAAGTGCCCATGGGTGAGACCAGGCTCTCCCTGGGGCCAGCCATAACCATGAGAGGCCAACCCAGGTCACTGTCCCCTGATGCTGGGTAGGGAGCTGGGGCAGGATCCCCATGCAGATACCTGCATACAGGTGCCCATGATGACCAGGTCCCACCTCCCCCAGCTCCCCATGGCAGCAGCTCTGCTGACGTTTGCTTTGCGATGCCAGGAGCCGGAGGAACCAAAGGAAGTAGCAGCAGGGGGATCAATGCCCAGGACACAGTGCTGAATCCCCAGGAGGTGGGATCTGATGACAGGCTTATTGCAACAGTTTTCCTCCATACACGTCGAAAGTGGAGGGGGTGACAGGTTACAGCGTAACCATTCCCCCTATGATGAACATGAGGTTACAACTGGCCTCTCCCAGCAAGGTACATACCGTGAAGGTCCCCATATCAGTCTGCACCCAGCCAGGATGGACAGCGATGCTCAGGATCCCATCTCCTCCATACCCCAAGGATTGGCACTTGGTGAGCATGTTCAGAGCAGCCTGTGGGCAAGACATCATGAGCAGAAACAGCAGCGTGTGGGGAAGGGGAATGAGCCCTACAGGAAATGATCCCAGATCCTGAGGGCAGGGAAGGGAGAGAGAGACAAGCAGGTGAGGACCCTGGTGTAAGCTGCAGTCTCTGATGCTCGATGGGGACAACAAGGTGCTCTCAGGGGCATGGCCATGGGGAAGGGGATGTAGCTGCACTTTGATCAGCCACAGCTACTGCGTAGCTTCCGGGGGGCTGTGAAAGCTGAGTACAAGTTAGAGCAGTGCTGAGGCTGCCCTAGGTTATGCATGATCGGGGGTGGCAGAGGGAAGTGTAAATGTGGCATCGATTCTCCTTTGTTTTCCCCCAAGGTTTCACCAGGGGCAGAAGAGGATCTGCTCCCCTCCATTTAAACCTAGTGATGGTCTCTCAACTGGGTGTATTTGCCCCTAGGAAGGGCTATAATTAATAGCTCCATAGTGACCCTCCCCTGTCTGTGCTGAGACTGGCTGGTGTAGGGCTGAGGAGCCCCATGCGCCTCCCAGTGTGGGGATTTCCCTGATGGGATAAACACCATGGAAGGTTCCTCACTGAGGGGAAATCCGGGAGCTGACCTGAATTCCAGGCAGCTGAACAACAGCTGATCCCACCTGGCACAGCAGTGGAAGCTAGAAGGGCTGGGCAGGAGGGCGGGGAACATGGGGAAAGCACTGAGTGACACTGAGCACGTCCTGTACCTTGCTGCAGCGATAGGCGATAGCTTGGCCCAAATGCCAGATAAAGACATTCTGGATGGAGCCGCCCTCACTGGACATGTTGACAATGGCCGCCTTGCTGCAGCTCAGCCCTTTCTGGTTGCTTCCCTGGGCAGCCTTCTTCAGCAAGGGCAGGAACGCCTGGGCAATGGGGAGAAAAGAGCACCCCTGGCTCAGCTTAGGAGAAAGGAACCCGGGTTGTGAGGCAGTGGCACCGGAACAGAGAGCGCCAAGGGGCCGTGGCCCTCCCACTTTTGAAAGTGGACAGGCCCAGTCCCCTGCTCCTCCTCTTGCCCCCAAGGCCCCACCCTCTGGTCAGGCTGGAGCCTGAAGACTGGCCAGGTAAGAGTGGACCGGGGAGCCATGGACCCTCCACCTGCCCAGGGAGGGGTGGTAGGTGGTGAGAGCAGCCACCTGCCTGTGTCCCGGACCTTCAGCCTCCCCACCCAGGGCAGATGGAGGGTCTGAGGCTCCCCTCTTACCGGGACCCAGCTATGGCTCTTCGACCACCGAGGCTCTGCCCCAGACCAGGCCAGACGCTGGAGCCAGGTTGGGATAAGGGTCACGTGGGCAGCTGTGGGGAGCTGTGGGCCTTCCACCTGCACCGGCTCTCCAGCCCAACTATGGCTTCTGGCTTGACCGGGAGGCAGGGCTTTGAGGGGGAAGAGAAGGGGCAGGAGCAGGGCCATGGAGGGGGCAAGACCTCGTCACCTCCCAATTTTAGGAAGAATCCATTGCCTGTGTTGTGAGGCTCCTCACCACCACCTGCCCTTAGTGGGAAGCAGTCTGGTCTGTGCCAGCTGTGGATCAGCTTCCTGAAACCACCAGCCTCTGGCAACACAAGCCCTGCCCTCCAGACCCCCGCAGGCCTCGCTCTCTACAGGTTAGTGATAGACACACACAAACTCCAGAGCCCTCCGAGTGTTCCCTGCAGTGTCCAGCCCCTTGTCCACTGGCAGAAACACCAGGCCTGCTGTTCCCAAAGGAAAGGATGCACCAGCCAGTAAGATCAGCTCAGGATCATCACTTTGCTTAGCACCCTAGCACATAGATCTATTTATAATGAAAACAAGGAGATGTTTATTATCAAAGACCAGAAAGTCAAGTGAGTGAGAGTAAGGATTTTGGAAACAAATGGTTACACAGAAAACAAAATCAATAACACGCTTTCTAGGGAAGAAACTTAACTAGGAAGTCTTCTCCTGTCTAAAGAAGCTTGTCTCACCCAAAGTTCTCTCCATTGTTTTCAGCCAAGCCTGGCTGGGATCCCTTTTCATGAAGCAAACTCCCTGCGTGTTCACTTTCTCAGTGAAGGATTTCACCATGTCGTCTTTGTCCCCCATACATACTCAGGCAAAGCTTTGATGGTGTACACACAGACGCACCCATACCCGCGCTTTGCGTTTTCCTGTTACTTTTCTGTCTTTGAAGGTTTCACAATCCTTCATTAGCATTCAGTTTAGACTGGTGCGAGGAGACCCACTGGGAACTAAACAATACTTAGTTTCCATGGAAACTGCCAGGTAGATAAACATTTCTTTTCTGACAAAAAACCTGTGTATGGACATAACTCCTTATCCTGCATTTGTACGTGCATTTCAGAATTATATTCATGCCCAGGGTGACACCGACTTTTATTGGAGACCTTACATGCCACTCTTTGGTGAACAAGAATGCACATACCAGACTCATCAGGCCCCTATAACCTCTTGCCAGTGGACATTACGAGGTTTCTGTGTCATTGTGGGTGCCCTGCACCTGAGGGTCAAGCTCTTGGCTTGGCCTGCCTACATGTTGGACCTCTGCCATCTGCCACTTCTGGGGAGGTTTGGAGGAAGCAGTCACTGCGTTGCTTGGCTGCAGCTCAGCACACACTGTGCTACATTCACAGTTAAGTTAGACTCATCCCATGAACTGCATCTAAGGAAGGCTGAGCAGCTGCTGAATCGGAAGCTGTAGGCGAAGGAAGGGTCCAGAGAGGCCTGAGAGCCTTAGACAGAATCTAATAAGCAATAGATGCATTTGGCAAAGGAGTGAAACTCACCCCTGAGAATCCCCTTCCTACTGCTTTACTGGGGACTATTTATTGAAGAGAAAGGGTATGCTGCAGAACCCCCTCCCCCCTTTTCTTTAAGTAATTATTCTAATGGAGACTATTTGTCGTGGAGAAAGGATACTCTGGAAACCATCACCACCCTTTGTTTTAAGGGAACGAAATCTACTGTGGGAGCTGGACTCTGGTTTGTAGCCCCACGAGGGGTGGAACTAGGGGTAAATCCACAAAAGGATCAGGTGCCTAACCTCCAGATTTAGACACCTAATTCCCAGTTTTAGTCATTGCTGTGATCCACAAAACCATTGCTCGGCGGCTGCCTAATTGTGCAGGTGCCTAACTTTCTGCTGTAAAAGTTCTCTAGGCCCCCAAGCTTCTCACTCTGACCATGCGCCCTGTAGCCTCACTCTTAGCATCCAGACACCATCTCCTGGCTGAGCTCCAGAGCGATCCTCAAACCCAGAGAAGACAGGCATTCCTCCACTGACCTTGCCTGTGGGGCCCGATCTGGTGGGCCTGCTCAGAGGCCACTTAACTACACACAAAATGGCAGAGGTGGAGGAGATAGAGACCTCTCTTATAAGCTAACTCGGGCTTTGTGCATCACATTGTTCTTGCAGCGATCGTCTATATGCTTAAAAGTTAGGGAGTATTGCGAAGCCAGTCCACCTCTAGATCTTGGCCTATGGATTAATTTCTCAGGTGGTTAAAGTCCTACAATCATAGAATATCAGGGTTGGAAGGGACCTCAGGAGGTATCTAGTCCAACCTCCTGCTCAAAGCAGGACCAATCCCCAACTAAATCATCCCAGCCAGAGTTTTGTCAAGCTGGGCCTTAAAAACCTCTAAGGCCCTGCAGCGTGAGGTGTAAACAACCAAAGGCCCCCGCATTGATCCAGTAACTAGAATCCAGGGGAAGGGAAGATTTCTAGCCTAAGCAAAATCAAACTCAAGTGCAGCCGGCGACGTGCCCTTGGTCGGAGCTGTTACCTGGCTCACCAGCAGGGGTCCCGTCACATTTGTTGTGTACACAAGGGACATGTTCTCCGGTGTCTCAGACTCTAGTGTGCCATTGTTCCCTATCGCAGCGTTGTTTATCAACAGATTCAGCCCCGAGCCTTTCAGATGCTCCTTAACTCTGGCTGCTGCCGCCTTGATGCTGGCTGGGTCTGTAGTTTCTATAGAGACAGAGCAGGGGGTTCAGGTGCATGATTCTTCTGCCCGCATGTCACCCCGTAGCACACCCCTCTCCCAGCGGGAATGAGATGTAGGAGAGGGGGTGGAAGTTGGGAGGAAAAGTTGCTGCTGGGTCCAGAGAAGTGGAGTTGTACTGGGGCAACAATAGGAAAGGATAATGATAATAAATAATAATAATTAGTTATTTGGACAATCTTAGTAGTAGAGTTAAAAATCCCAAATGTATTGTAATTAGTGAATATTTCAGATGTGTGCAGTTGATCTACATTAGACAAAGAACTGGAATGATCTAAAACTATTTTTGAATGCATTGTAGGTGATCAGCTGGATGTGTGAGGCTCCATCCCAGAGCATGACAGAGCTGCTCAGGTGTGATTATCACACGAGGGACCTGGCACATGGTGGCCCTGGTGCTTTCCCAGCCCACCCAGGGCTGTCCGACCTCTGCAGGGCTCCCCATTCACACCCGCCTTCTCTGGGGCTGGGTAAGGAGTCAGTGGACTCTGAGTGATTATTGACTCTGGTCTTGTTCTCCCCACTGAGATCTGGAGGGCAGGGAACGGGGCTATGGAGGAGGACAGGGAATGGGGAACAACATAATCCAGGGAAGAGAACCTCAATTCTGGGGCTAGAGCAGGGCACCCACCTAGCGCAACGATCACCAGGTTTGGATGTCTGGACACCAAGTTCTTCAATTGCTGGAAAAGAATAAAGTCAGTGATTATTGAGGGAGCTGCCAGCCTGCAGGGACCGTCAGGCTGGGCAGAGTCCAGCTCCCTGCTGCTACCTGGGGCCAAGCCAATATCTTATTGCATTGACTCTGCAAAGCCCCCACGTGCACCACCCAGCTCTGGCTTTCCGGGTCTGTAGGAGGCATCTGTCTGTCTCCTGAGCATTTAAAACACCATCATCTAACTCAGTGCGATCACGTCAGGGACACAAACCCTTCCCTGTCAGTAACACACCTGTGCTCTCTGCCCTCTCCCTGCATGCGCTCTGGGAGTCTGTGACGCTGGGGGCTGGTCAGGGCACAGCGACTGCAAGGAGCAGCTGGGACATTGTGAATGAGGATCCTGGAGAGGAGCAGGGCACTGGGGGGCAGAAGCAGGTTTAGGATTTATAAGGGGGTGGGGGGCAGGAGTGAGGCTGAGTGGTGCAGAAGACAGGGATGGGGTTGGGGGCAGCTCCCCTAAGATGGGGCAGTTGTGGGGAGGAGGAGTCCTCGCTCAGGAGCCAGGGGAAGGGAGTGTGGCAGTGTCGCCAGCTCTCGTGAACTGGTTGTGAGTGAGGGTTTCGGCGATGACACGAGAAGGAACTCTGGTTCTGCAGTTTCTCAGGGTGGGCATGTGGGCAGAGCTCAGTGCAAGAGCCTCGGGGCTGAGGACACAGAGCAGCCCTGCCTCTACGTAAGCATGGCCCTAGAGCAGACAGAGGGTCTGGGGCAGTGGCAGACAAGGGAGGTGGGAGTCGGGGAAGTGGTGCCATGGAGGCTGAGCAGAGAAGTGCTGCTGCTGGGTCAGGACAGCCATAGGAAATGGATGGCAGTTCCCCTGTGTGAGGGGGAAGGAGGCTGAAGACGGGGAGTGGAGTTGCCATCGGAGCAGCCAGGGAGTGCCGTGCATTTTGTGCGCATTAAAGATTGACTTTTCCACCTGAAATGATCCACGCACACATTGACAGAGGACTAGAGGGGAGTTACAAAGTCACAAGACAGACTAAAAAACTGATTTTGTAAAAAGTATCATGATTTTGGGGGTCGGACACATGATTGTGTCTCTCCTGAGGCTGGCAGTAGCGGGTATGTTTCCACTGCAATCACAACGTGTAGAAGCTGTACAAGCCGGCCCGGAACCCCTGGGGAATTACTCAAGGGCTGGCCTGTGCTGCCGCATCTTCACTGCTCTGGGACTCGAGCTACCTCTGTTAAAGCTAGCTCGGGTGTAGCTACAACCCTCAGCCTGGAGCTGTGTCTGCAGTCGCCTCCTCCTGCAGCACGTTGCTCTCGGAGCTGAAGGCTTCCTCAGATTCCCCTCCCTCCCCACCCCAGGTACAGCTAACTCCTTCTCACCTTGCCCCGTTCTCACCTGCGCTCGCTCTCCCTCCGGGTCCCGGCAGGTCGCAAAGACCCACTCGGGTGGGTTTGATTTCCCCAGAAACTGCTTGACGAGCTCCAGGCCGATTCCCCGATTGGCCCCAGTCACCAGAATGCTGCGGACATTAAAGCCAGCCATGGTCCTCGCCTGCCTGTGCCCCAGCTGGCAGGGCCTGTGCTCAGCGAGAGCTGGGCTAGTTCTGGCCCCCACGTCCCCTGCACCTGGGTTATATAAAGCTGGCGCTTGGGAATGAGCTCTCTGCTGCCATCTAATGGAATGAGACAGACCTTATTTGTATATTTGTTACCCATCATCTCAGGGTGAACAGCTGGGCTGTTTTGGTTACTAGTTATTGAAGATTTGGGTGCAGGGCCTTCGAAGTGTTGGTCTTCTTATTGTGTGCAAGGGCAGAACAACTGTACTCAGCAGGCTCTGAGTAAGGAGTCACCACAACCATGATCTGTTTTCCACAGCTGGGCAGTGGTGTTGGAAACAAAACAGGAAGAAAGTGGGTGGGGGAAGGGCATGTGCTTGGAAATAAGGACTTTGCTCTAGAAATCTGTGCGATGTTTAATTTTCTCTACAAAGTGATGATAAGACTGTGTGAACTGGGAAGGGTGAACTCTGGTAAGGATGTAGATCTGCGGTTGTAGAGGCAATGACGAGTGGCCAGGTGCCTGTACCGTATCCTGATTTGGAATGTTGATTAATTTATCTGCTTAATTTAATTGTACTTAATTAATATTAATAATTATTATTATGGATATTAATTAGTATGGGCTTATGCTCACCAGTTTGTTTGATCAGAAGATAAAAGTTCTTCCTGAATCAGGCTTCACAGAGTTTATAAAAGAACCTTCGGGGATATGATAGGAAGCTCACACTGAGACAGATATAGTTATAAAGACCTTTTATTAAAAATCAGTGAAATAGTAAGCAAATGGTAAAACAGTTAGAATTACAGAGTTACAGTTGTATTAGTGTTATTCAAGAGATACATATGATAATACAATATTATGTGCTGCAAACTTTGATTAATACTCACACTCTGTTTTAATAACCTAGTGTTGGAAGGTACGGGACCATGCCTCTGGCAGTTCCAGCTTCACACCTCTAGCAGAGGAAGCTAATGCAGAGCTGTTAAAGCTGTTTACTCTCTAACTTAACTCAATAAGCCTTAAGCTGAAATAAAGCATAGGGAAACCAAGCTTAGGCCTGGTCTACACTACGAGTTTATCTCGAATTTAGCAGCGTTAACTGAATTAACACTGCACCCGTCCACACAACAAGGCCCTTTATTTCAATATAAAGGGCTGTTAATATCGATATCTGGACTCCACCCCGATGACAGGACTAGCGCTGAAATCGGTATTGCCATGACCGATTAGGGTTAGTGTCACCGCAATTCGATGGTATTAGCCTCCAGGAGCTATCCCACAGTGCACCATTGTGATTGTTCTGGACAGAAATCTGAACTCAGATGCACTGGCCAGGTAGACAGGAAAAGCCCCGCGAACTTTTGAATTTCATTTCCTGTTTGCCCAGCGTGGAGCTCTGATCAGCACAGGTGACCATGCAGTCCTAGAATCAAAAAAAGAGCTTCAGCATGGGAGATACTGAAGCTGATCTCTGTATGGGGAGATGAACTTATTCTATCAGAACTCTGTTCCAATAGACGAAATGCCAAAACATTTGAAAAAAATCTCCAAGGCTATGATGGACAGAGGCTGCAACAGGAACTCAACATAGTGCTGCGTGAAACGTAAGGAGCTGAGACAAGCATACCAGAAAGCCAAAGAATCAAATGGACGCTCACGGAGGGAGGAGCAACTGACAACTGTAGCTATTCCACAGTTCCTGCACTCTCCAAAAACCATCTGAATTCTTGGCTGAGCTCCCAAAGCCCGAAGGGTCAAAAACATTGTCGCAGGGGGTTCAGGGTATATGTTGTCACCCCACCACCACCTCCCTCCATGAAAGCAAAGGGAAAAAAAAGAAATCCTCTCTTGCCTTTTTTCAATGTCACTGTATGCTGGCAGACATGGTGCTGCAGCGCTACACAGCAACATCCCCTTCCCTTCCCTTCCCTTGTGGAGGGCAGATGGTATAGTAGGACTGATAGCCATTATCGTCATCCCATGGGTGCTCCTGGCTGGCCTCAGTGAGGTCGACCGGGTGCACCTGTGCAAAAATGGGAATGACTCCAGGTCATTCTCTTCTTTAAGCTTTGTTTAATGGAGAGTCACTCCTGCCTGGAATATCATAGCAGCTGGAGGCTGCCCTCCTCTCCCCCCTTTGATTTCTGCTTGCAGAGGCAATAAAGTCAGTGTTGTTTCTTATTCCTGCATTCTTTATTACTTCATCACACAAATGGGGGGATAACTGCCACTGTAGCCCAGGAGGGGTGGGGGAGGAGGGAAGCAACAAGTGGGGGTGTTGCAGGGGTATCCCCTAGAATGGCATGCAGCTCATCATTTCTGCGGGATGTCTGGGGCTCTGACCCGGAGTGGCCATTTGCCTCTCTGGTTCTTTAGTAGGCTTGCCTGATATTCTAGGCAGGACTGACTCTCTATTAGAAAAAATCTTAAAGAAGAGAATAACCTGGGGAGTCATTCCCATTTTTGTCTATGCGTCCCCAACCAACCTCACCGAGGCCAGCCAGGAGCACCCATGACAGCAGCAGATGGTACATTGTGACTGGTAACTGTCATTGTCAACTTGCGAATCAGACAGTACAGTAGGGCTGGTAACCATCTTTGCTAACTTGCAAAAGGCAAGAGGATGCTGCTGTGTAGCGCTGCAGTACCGCGTCTGCCAGCAGCATCCAGTAGACATATGGTGACAGTGAAAAAAAGCTGAACGGGCTCCATGGTTGCCATGCTAGGGTGTCTGCCCAGGCAATCCAGGGAAAAGAGTGCAAAATGATTGTCTGCTGTTGCTTTCATGGAGGGAAGATTGACTGATGACATTTACCCAGAATTACCTGTGACACTGTTTTTGCCCCCATCATGCATTGGGATCTCAACCCAGAATTCCAATGGGCGGGGGAGACTGTAGGAACTATGGAATAGCTATGGGATAGCTATCCACAGTGCAACGCTCCAGAAATTGACGCTAGCCTCGGTACATGGACGCCAAATTAATGTGCTTAGTGTGGCCACGTGCACTCGACCTTATACAATCTGTTTCCAAAAACCGGTTTCTGTAAAATCGGAATAATCCCATGGTGTAGACATACTTTTAGCTTAGTCCCCTTAAAACTTAAAGTTTGAAAAGAAATAAAGTACGACCTATTAATAGTTAATAGCCGTCGTAGATGGGTAGCATCAATACATTGCTGAAGATGGAGACAATGAAGAGTAGATAGGTGGGTAGATTGCCTTCCAAAATGGCGAGATGAATTGCCTTTTAACATAAGAACACAAGAACGGCCGTACCAGGTCAGACCAAAAGTCCATCTAGCCCAGTATCTTGTCTACTAACAGCGGCCAATGCCAGGTGCCCCAGAGGGAGTGAACCTAACAGGTAATGATCAAGTGATCTCTCTCCTGACGTCCATCACCATCCTCTGACAAACACAGTCTAGGGACACCATTCCTTATCCATCCTGGCTAATAGCCATTTATGGACTTAACCACCATGAATTTATCCAGTTCCCTTTTAAACGCTGTTATAGTCCCAGCCTTCACAACCTCCTCAGGTAAGGAGTTCCACAAGTTGACTGTGTGCTGCGTGAAGAAGAACTTCCTTTTATTTGTTTTAAACCTGCTTCCTATTAATTTCATTTGGTGACCCCTCGTTCTTGTATTGTGGGAATAAGTAAATAACTTTTCCTTATCCATTTTCTCCATATCACTCATGATTTTATATACCTCCATCATATCCCCTCTTAGTCTCCTCTTTTCCAAGCTGAAGAGTCCTTATTTAATCTTTCCTCATATGGGACTCTCTCCAAACCCCTAATCATTTTAGTTGCCCTTTTCTGAACCTTTTCTAGTGCCAGTATATCTTTTTTGAGATGAGGAGACCACATCTGTATGCAGGGCAATAATATATTCTCAGTCTTATTCTCTATCCCCTTTTTAATGATTCCTAATATCCTGTTTGCTTTTTTGACAGCCTCTGCACACTGCATGGACGTGTTCAGAGAGCTGTCCACGATGACTCCAAGATCTTTTTCCTGACTTGCTGTAGCTAAATTAGCCCCCATCATATTGTATGTATAGTTGGGGTTATTTTTTCCAATGTGCATTACTTTACATTTATCTATATTAAATTTCATTTGCCATTTTGTTGCCCAATCACTTAGTTTTGTGAGATCTTTTTGAAGTTCTTCACAGTCTGCTTTGGTCTTAACTATCTTCAGCAGTTTAGTATCATCTGCAGACTTTGCCTCCTCACTGTTTACCCCTTTCTCCAGATCATTTATGAATAAGTTGAATAGGATTGGTCCTAGGACTGACCCTTGGGGAACACCACTACCTACCCCTCTCCATTCTGAGAATTTAGAGGCCTTAGCCAGAGGCCAGAGACCTTAGCCAGTGTAATATCATGACAAACACCATTAAAAATCCTTTAAAACCCTTATCAGAGACAGAAAAGGAGGAAAAAACAGTTATAATATTTTACAATTCAAATGCTAAGATCAGCTTTTATTTTAACAACATTCCTTGATCTCTTTTCCTTTGGCTGGGGAGAGTTTTTAGAAAGAGCCCCTTCCCCTCGTATTTGACAGTTGTATAGATGGTGTCACGCTGCCTGGAGTGGCTCACAGTTGTGATTGCCAATCTCAGGTCACGCTGTCAGAAAACAAAGGCAGACACCCCAAATTGGTGATTTCACCAAGCCAGTAACAAATGTGCACTCCAGGATCACTCTACCAGTCTTACCATGGAGTCACCGACAGTCCCCTTAGACTCCAGCCTACCTTGCTACCCAGACAAACGGAAGATTTTAGGTTTAAATAACCTTTTGTCACAATCGCACCACATCAGGTTTCTCCCAGTCCCAACAGACCAGTCGCTTACCCCAAATCAAATGATACTACAGATCTTACACCAACGACAACACTGACAACCAATTCTATAGTAAACTAACTATAGGTTAATTAGCTAGAATGAGGGTCAGAGAGGTTAAAACAAGTAAAATATAACAGGTAAATGACAGTTTGTAACTCCAAATGGTGGCAGTGATGTAATAAATTGCCAGTTTCCCAAAAGTCTTTCAGGGCTATGCTGAATAACTCTGGGGATCTCTCTCTTCTCATTCAGTTATTCTTCCCCATTAGAATCCAAACAATCCAGAGACACAGGATCCTTCTTTGAATCCATATTTCTAATCTCTTCCCACAGAAAGTAAGCTAAGAGGCTCTTCCCAGGTGGGTTTTTTCTTTGATGAAAATGACTTTTGACCACTGACTATATACATAATGGCCGCTTGCTTTGAAATTAGAATTTTCTTGTTAAAGTCCTTAAGTCTTTCATTAGCATTTCACAAGGTTTCTTTGATGGGTAATTCAGTTACAGGAGTATACACAATGTAAACATTTGCTGTTGCATTATAGAGGAATAATAAGTGCGAACAATACAAGTAATGACCCATTAGTTTTCATGACATTTAAACACCCAATGCACTCTTCTACATCCAACAACTACTCTCATCTGCCCTAACAGCAAGTAAATTGACCTATGGCCCTGGCTTGACCTGGTCTGCCGTCCTCACAGATAGCATTAAAAATACAAAACAAGACAAGATCCTAAAAAGACAAAACAAGATATATGCACCCAAGATGGGAGAGAACGTAACAGCAAAGAGAGAAAACGTAGTTTTTTCTTCTAGGAGTGTCCCTGTGGGTGCTCCACATTAGGTGTCTATGCACCCGGCGCTTGTAATCAGAGATCGTGGTAGCAGTGTCCGGTTGCGCACGTGCTGTCGCTGTCTCATGCCACTCCAGACCTTTACATAGCACTGCACGACCAACCATCCATCAGTTCCTTCTCTATCGCCTTTGACTTGAGTTGGAGCAATCAGCAGCACCCTCACTTAATCTTTAGATAAGATAAGTTTATAGCTGGTAGTATACTAAGTAGGTAGATAAATTTTCCCCATTATACTTACTACTTTTATTTTCTTACAAACAATTTTTCTCTTTTCTACCCTTATTTCCCTCAGTCGGAGGAGACGTTTAGGCTCCCATAGAGTTACTACTCCCTTCTTTTTGAGACAGACTCTCTCCAGCATGCCCAGATCAGCAGGCTTCAAATGCTGCCTAACTTGCAGATTGTCAATCCCTGTCCTGCGGTGCCTACGCAGCATAGCACAAGGCGTTCAGCACCAGCAGCTACAACTCACACTCCCATACCACCAGCGACACCGACCTCTGTACTGACGCTAATGGTTCTGCATTAATTCCAAAGATAATCAGACCTACTGGTATCCTCAACACTGGAATCTCTGCTCCTCGGTACTGATGGCACTCCATCTCGCTTGCTACCGAGCCGCTTGACTTCTCCATCTATGTCAGCTGCCCCTCTGTCTAGTGACGATGAAGACAAGGAAGGAGTGATATATACACCTCATCACTCCTCACCCAAACCTGGACTATCCCATCTACCAGAGCACCACTCATCCACAGAGGCACATGCCTGGTATGGGAACCACCCCCTATGCCGTTCCCACTGAACTGGCTCTACTGGGATCCATGGACAATGTACAGGGCTCAACATTGCAAGCCCCCTAGACAACCAAGATCAAGAGCTCCATGATCTCCATCACCACCTATCCCAGCATCCTCACAAACACAAGAGGATGTGACTGAGGACATATCTGACCAGGAAGCCTTGCCACCTGCAAACCTCTCATCTTCATCACCAGATGAAACTATAATGCCCCCACCACCCACCAAAGGGGATGACTTCAAGGCATTTCAGGAACTCTTCAAAAGGGTGGCAGAGTCCCTGGAGATTTCTCTAGAACAGGTAGCTGAATCGCAGCATAAACTACTAGACATATTTCAGTCATCTCCCTCAGCAAAAATAGCATTACCAATCAATGATGCTGTTATGGAGCCTGCCAAAACCATCAATCAGACACCAGCAACAGTACCCCCAACATGCAAAAGACTTGTCAAGAAATACTATGTGCCATCTAAAGGAGCTGAGTTCTTATTTACACACCACATATCACACTCACTAGCGGTGGAGGCAGTAAACAAGAGAAAGGAAAACAACACTACTCTGGAACAACCCCGTACAACAGAGATTGGAAAAAAGTTAGACTTCTTTGCCCCAAAACTTATTCGTCTGCAACAGTTCCGCATAACGGTAACCCTTCTGCCCATCTGAGTTGGCAGCAACAAGGGCCAGATTCAGTATCTAGGGGTTCTGTTTCAATAACACAATGAAAAAACAGCTCAAGCCTTCACCCAGTGACCTGGGACAATTACATACCACACCCCCCCCCCGCCCGGTGCCTCTAAGAGGCAATACTTCCCCATCGCACGCACGGAGTCTGACTGTAGCAAAATCCTTTTAATAAAGGCAGGAAACAATGAGCATTATGTTGGGGAAACATCACAAAGAGGATTCATAACACAAACCATGAGCAAAAGATCCACCCCCAAGTAAGTTTGGCAGTGTCCTTTTCCCCTCAGAGTCTTAAGTCCAGCAACCCAAAAAAAAATCATCCAAAGTCCCAAAAGTCCAACATCCCAAAAGTCTCTTGATTCCAGCAACCCAAAAATCACCAAAAAGTGCAATAACCCAAAAGTCTCTGTCCCTGGTCAGTGCAGCCCCAGAGTTCAAAAGTTTATCTGCAGAGTTTTACCTCCCAGCCTGCGTGGCAATGGGGGGGGGGGCGGTCCGTGGGGGTGTTAAAGGGCAACTTACAGCGTCAGAAGCCAACTGCACCACCTCTCTGTGAGGTTCTGCTGCAGCCTTCACCACGTGCCACTTTGCCAGCCACTCCACTCCACCAGCCATCCTGTGAGCCACTCTAGCCATTCAACAAACTGCTCCGTTGGTCGCTCCACTCCACCAGCAGTCACACAACCTGCTCTGCTCAGTTCCCCACTACTTAACACAGAACTCAGTAATGTCAGCTTATAGTAGGGGAGCCTCATTTCTGGTGCACCATTGGCCCAAAGTGAATTCAGCTTATCAGCCTGTAACTAGATGCCTAAAGGAATCAAAATTAGCTCTGATGTTCCACAGTGGAGAGAGGAGGCAGTGCAACTGGTGTTTCAGGATCTCAAATGGGGGCCCATACCATCCATCCAGCCAGCCATCCAGCCAGCCCCAGCCCACCCTCTCAATTCACTGGTTTTTTGAACCCATGTCCCTTGTCTAGTGAGTGCTCCCTAGTTGATGGCAAGTCCCTCTGTCAAAAAACAGTTCCACTGTCCTTGATTCACAAAATCAGAGTAACACTTTATTCTTCCTGCCCCAAGAACAGAGAAACTGCGGATCCCACAGCAGCCAAAGGGACCGTTTGGGTTGCTGTGGGCTCATGCTAGTTGGAGTGGGTGTGCCTATGCAAACAAGATCAGCCCCTGAAGTTCTTTTCCACAACTCACCACAATTTACCACCAGATGTCAGGGTAGAGCTCACCCTGACTCTGCTTACATAACTAACACACACACACACACACACACACACCGTCTATTTTAAAATGTCAGGATTTATTGACAGTTTACCTGAAGAAAAAAATTTAAAGCTAATATCACCAAAGGCCACCTTATCGGCAGGACAGCCCTGCAGGCCTCACTTGGCTTCACAGACATGGCCACACAATCAAAAATCTGTGGTCATGAGCTGTGCATCATGGCTTCATCTTTCAGAGCTCCCCAGGGAGGTCCAGTCAACAATCAAGGACCTACCCTTCAAAGGCCCAAAATTATTTGTGGCCAAAATGGACAAGGCCCTCCACACCCTTAAGGACTCAAGGGGAACATTAAAATCCCTGGGCATCTATACAGCTGCAAATTAAAAAAAAAACAGAGCAGATATTATACCCAGAGATTCTGATTGATGCCACATCACAAACACACAGGCAATATGACCAGTGCTGCGAGCAAAGGCAAACTAGACATTGACAAAACCCAAACCAACCTTTGACATCCCAACAATCCACCACAACACAGCAATTTTGAAGGTATGGTCGAGGGCACGAGACAACCGCACATTCTAATGCTGGAAACAGAGACTCTCTCCTGACTATTTGGAGGACTTTTGTTCCTGTTTCACCAAGTCTGGTGCAGCATCATTACAGACAGATGGGTTTTGGAAATTATCCAAATTGGTTACTCCGTCCCACCTCCCCACCCTCACTCTCCATCCCTCTTTAGGGACCCCCTCGTGAGTCACTGCTGCAACAGGAAGTAAACCATCTCATTCACTTTGGTGCAGTGGAACTGGTACCAATGCAGCACAGAGGGAAAGAGTTCTATTCAAAATATTTTCTCACAGAAAAAGACAGGCAGATGGGGACCCATCTTAGATCTAAGGAAACTCAACAAATTTGTGAAAAACACAACATTTTAAAATGGTGACACTAACACCATAATTCCAGTGTTAGAAAAATGGGGACTGGCTCTCAGCCTTCGACCTGCAGGATGTGTATTTCCACATTAAGATTCATCCATCACACAGACGATTCCTGAGGTACATCCTAGGGAAACAACTCTTCCAATACAAGGTATTACTCTTTGGCTTGTCGACCACTCCAAGGGTTTTCTCCGAAGTTTTAGTAGTGGTGGTGGCAGCACACCTCTACAGACATGGAGTCATATTTCCATATGTGGATGACTACCTCATAAGGACACCAACACAACAAGAAGCAATAAGCATCTTGCAGAGTAAGATAACCCTTTCCACGAGGTTAAGGTTACAAATAAATGTGCAAAAGTCCACACTGATTCCTGTCCAGAAATTGGAATTCATAGAGGCTTTTCTTGACTGTTCAATAGCAACACCACCTCAGCAATGCTTCATCACACTCGTCAATTTAATTTCGATGGTGATGGGCCGCCGACAAACATCTGCCAGAACATGTTCACTTCTACTGGGACATACATCAGCAATGACATTTGTTGTCAAGCACGCCAAACTTCACAGTAGATGCCTGCAAGCCTGGCTTTGAACAGCATACATACCACCCAGGCACAGCCTAAGCAGACGTCTTATAATGACATGCAGGGTAAAAGACTCCCGAAAATGGTGGGCACAACCCAAGAACATCTGTACAGGAGTCCCAACAACAGAGTCTAAGGCCCGATGGTAAAGGGGGGTTCCAGTCACTCTTCCTCTCACAAATATCATCGAGTCTGTGTTGTGGTACAGGTACCGCTCTACTGTCTGTCTAGCCGGCTGTATAGTTTTAAGCAGGTGTAAGTGGTGGTGAAACCGGCTACTTCCAAGACATGCACATTGTTTCATTGTCAATAAACTTGCAGGATGAAATCTTTTAATTGGGAAAAAAAGGATCTGAAAGAGTTCATCTGCATCTCTCACCATGGTGATTGATATTGGGTGGGTTTGTTCTGTGGGCGAATTTACCCACAGACAGTTTAAGAACAGTTTCGCAATTTGGCACTTGACAGGTTTAACGTGATGTCGTGTTGACATAAGCGCACACTTTCTTTCCTATAGAAATCATTAATGTACTTATTTTCTTTTTCTTCATCTGTACACCAGCTGGGATACCTGAACCCTCTTGTTTCTGACAGAGGTGTAATTTTATGTACTCTGAAAACAGTTTGTCAGATTTTTCTTCAAAATTCCAGATTTAGTAGATTTTAGCCACCGTATACCCCTTCAGTATGGCCACATTTAATTCCACTGTGCACCAAGTCCCAGGATGGCCCTCTCCTTCTCAGTATGGATGCACATCTCCTCCTACTCAGTTTCTGCACGGGTTCGGCATAGGGGGAACATAAATTTGCCACCCCCTCAGACAGGTAACAATGGGAAAGAGAGGCCTCTTGGGAGGTACACTATAAGTTTTGCAATTCCAAAATAATTTGTGAGGGGTCTACATTTGTTCTAAACACTATCAGGGTGTCCAATAGGGTATTCTTTGGTTTTATTTATGAAAGGCTCCAGGCTGATCAAATCATAGTAGTGGATTTCTTCACCAGGGTTAGGTTTGTAATACAGGAAGATAGCTTTAGACCTCCCCCCTCAAAAGATCATCCCTAGGCACCGGAGTCTGAGGCAACTGGGCTTTGTTTAAGAATCTGCAGGCTCCCTATCTGCTTCTATCATTACTTCCCAGGGTCCTGGCCAATGTTCCCTCCAATTTTTTCCATCTATGTGTGGACTGAATTTTATTATGTGCACCGAGGTACTGTGTGGTTGTGTGCCACCAGTAGAAACAAAAAACCTAGATATAACAGTGATCATAGTGGTAATTACTCCAGCCAGGACAAATTAATTAGGAATTTTAGAATCCACTACTCAAAGAATTAAATTTAAATGTAGGATAGAAACAAATAATTATGAAATACATTGACCAGCCAAAGAACTAAAATAACTCACTCTGAAAGGATAAAATTACAGAGAATATATGCACATTGCAGGAAGGACTAAGGAGTAACAACCAACAACAATAACACAAGCATGTGTTGGGAAGTAAGTGTGAAAGACTGTGTGTGTGTTTCACTCAGAGACTCACTCAGACAGTGTGTGTGCGCGGTAATCCTCAATGCCTGTGAGGAAACCATAGGCTACCACACCAGAAAACATCAGGACTGGTTTGACAAGAATGATGCTGAAATTGAGCAACTCAACAATGAGAAGAGAATGGCATTTCACGCTTGGTAGAATGACATAAATTGTAATATAAAGAAAGAAGCCCATGTCAAGGCGAGGGCGGAAGTACAATGTAAAACCAGAGATCTTAAGAACAAATGGTGGACTGAGGTACCGCAAGAACTCCAACATATCGTGGACATCCACAATACATGTGGTTTCTTTAGTGCCACCAAGGCTGTTTATGGGCCAGTTTGTTATGGTATGAACCCTCTTCGCTCTAAGGATGGAACCACACTTCTGAAGGACAACGAAGCCATCAATTCTCACTGGAAAGAACATTTTGAAGCTCTCCTTAACCGTAATTCTATGGTTGTAGATAAGTCCTTCAGCAAATCCCTCAATGACCATTTAGGGATGAGCTCGGAGACCCTCCCAGTTTGTATAAGGTACACAATGCCACCATGCAGAAGAAGAACAAGGCAGCAGGTCTAGACGGGATACCTCCTGAAATCTTCAAATACGGTAGACCAGAGCTAATTTGGCAGCTTTACCTGCTTATCCTTAAATTATGGATAGAGGAAGAGATACCCAGTGAAATGAGGGATGCCTTGTGTGACGAACTGGGAATGTTCTTAATGTTTTCTTTGAATACTGTCTTGGTGCCTCAGTGTCCCCTAGGCAGTTCTTAAGTATCTGGGAGAGCAAAGGGCCAGTGCACCTAAATGCCTGGCACTCTGTCTCCAGCAACTGATGGCCTGGGCCCCTCCTCTGCAAAGGTGCCAGCTGAAGCTGTTGGAGACAAAGAGATCAGGTGACCTCCTGGCCCAGGAAAGGAGCTGAGCAGAGGAGGAGGGGCTGGAGGGGTTGTTAGTCTGGAGCTGCCTGGGGACGAGGAGTGAAGTGCAGACCTGGGGGTCTTGCTCACTGACCCCCAGAATGGATCCGGCCGAGGGGTCCGGTTCGCTGTATCTACAAGCTCTGTTTTAGACCCTGTTCCTGTCATCGAATAAACCTCTGTTTTACTGGCTGGCTAAGAGTCACGTGTGACTGCAAAGTGGGGATGCAGGACCCTGTGGCTTCCCCAGGACCCCGCCTGGGTGGACTCACTGTGGGAAGCACATGGAGGGGCAGAGAATGCTGAATGCTCCAAAGAGAGACCCAGGAGGTGAAGTCGTGTTGCTCCAAGGGAGAGGAGGCTCCCCAAAGTCCTGCCTGGCTTTGTGGGGAGCTGTTCCAGAGCATCGCCCGGTGACTCCGTGACACCTTGATTGTCACCCTCTTCAAGAAAGGGGATAAAGTGGATTGTGGAAATTATCATGGTATCTCCCTCTTTAGCCACTGCAGGCAAAGTTCTGGCACAGATCCTTGCAACCCACTTTCTGCCCCTGTCTGAAGAAATTTTACCAGAGTCAGAGTGGTTTCCAACGATGTCATGGAACTGCGGATATGATCTTCACAGCATGGCAGCTGCAAGAAAAGTGTCGGGAGCAAAAATGACCACTATACACGGCTTTTATTGATCTAACTAACGCCTTTGATTCAGTGAATTGCCGCGCCCTTTGGACAGTACTTTCTAAGAGCGGATGTTCTGATAAATACATCAATGTCCTAAAAGTGGTTCATGATAACATGAAAGTGGCTGTTCTGAGCAGCACTGGCTCCCAGAGTGAACCTTTCAAAGTACAAACAGGAGTCAAACAGGGCTGTATCATCACTCCAACAGTGTTTGGGGGTTTTATTGCTGTCACTCTTTACCTAATTGCAGGAAGTTTACAGCTGGCATTGAAATCATTTACAGAATGTTTGATCACTTGCTACTCTCAGTCTGTGAATCCCAGTCATCTTCAACAGAGAAACACTAGCTCCCACTGAATCACTAAAAACAAAGGGCACATTTTCAGACACACCAGGCTGGCTCTGAACAATGCTTCCTTCCACTCCTTGTCTTTTTTCCTCTTAAATTTGATTTTAAAAGTCTGAAAATATAAAGTATTATTAGTACCCAGCAGCGTCTGGATTTCTCTTCCTTCCATTCATGTCAACAAAAGGGCTCTGAGGATGCAGGGGTCTTGGGCAGAGGGGTTACCCTTGGGTCTGATGAGTGTCTCCTGGTTCTACAGAGAAGAGACCCCCTCTGGCTGGGGAGTGGTGGTGGCTGAAGACTATGCTCTGCAGAATGGTACACCTTGCACAACTGCCAATTGCAGCATGCCCAGCACCCGGCTATGCACTGGGTGGTTGTGGTTGGGGCCTGGCAGCAGAGGTCTCTGAGCAAAAGCTAGAAGCAACCTCCCTGCACTCACGAGGCCAACTTTCAAGAGAACTCAATGCACGGTCACCAATCTCTCAGCATGCAAAATAGCATGAGTCATGCCATTTAAGAAATAACATTTCCAGCTCTCTTTTGTTGTCTACTGAGTACTGAGCCTTCAGGAGTCACATTTTCAAGCATTTGCCCCAACCACAAGAGCTAATACTTTTACTTGTTTAAATGAAAGCTGAGCGCCTCCCACAATCCCATGACTCCAGCAGCTGGGGCTTTAAGGAAAACAAGTATTGGGGGACTCAGCACTACTGTCAGTATGATGGATGATGCTCTTGTGTTGAATGGGGCTGGAGGAAGATGGTGTTTTCTACATGCTGCTGACTGGGTGCTGGGAGCATGGAAGTGAGATCACCAGTGAGACACCAAGACGTGTGGAGGGGGGTAAAGTCCAGCTGTAAGTGTCCTGGCCCCCAGAGGCTTGCTCAGCCCTGCAGCATGTCTCCCATCAGAGACAGGCGTGACAGTGCTGGGCAGATGCAAGAACATGTCAGCAAGCCTCGAGAGACTATCCCTCGCACTAATATTTATCTAGCATGCCTTACAATTGTGCTGGCCAAAGTCCATTTCTTCTGTGAACAGTGAGGGGCAGAGATGGCTCCCCTGGCTCAGAATGTCTTGGTGACCGGATCCAATCAGGGTATTGGGCTGGAGCCGATCAGGCAGCTAGTGGAGGGTCCAGACCCCCCCGAACACATCTTTCTACCTACTGAGACCTGGATGGATCAAGAGGAAAGGTATGAGAGCCAGGTGAGGGCTGGGGGGTCAGAGAGGAGGTCTCCAAAGCAGCCATATGGGAAAGGGGTTTGTTTATCTCAGGAGTAGGCAACCTATGGCACACATGCCAAAGGCAACATGCAAGCTGATTTTCAGTGGCACTCACACTGCCTGGGTCCTGGCCACCGGTCTGGGGGGCTCTGCATTTTAATTTAATTTTAAATGAAGCTTCTTAAACATTTCAAAAACCTTATTTACTTTATTTACAACAATAGTTTAGTTATCTATTATAGACTTGTAGAAAAAGACCTAAATTAGAGTGAATAAATGAAAACTCAGCACACCACTTCTGAAAGGTTGCTGACCCCGGTCTAACCCAATGGGCCCCCAGTGCTCCGAGCCTCCAGGGCACGTGTTCCCCTCAAGGCACTGAGTGGAACCAGCAGCAGTTACGGAGATGCTTTGTGCGATTGCTGGCAGGGTAGGCTGGGCACTCTTGGCTGCAGCTGGAACTGGCACTGGGAACGTCTGCATTAGAGTCTCTGTTGAGCAGCAGGCTCCTTCCCAGCCCCTCAGCTGTGGCTGTTGGGTCTCCAATTCAGCACTAAGGTTTGCGCCGCGGTTAGGGCTGATGGAAACAAATGAGGGGGCAAAGCAGGCTGGGCTAGTGGCAGCGATTGCTAAGCTGGCCCTTCAGCACTAGCCCACGTGTAATTCACCACCCGTCCTTGCTGCCCAAGGGCGCGTGGGGAGGGTTTGACTCCAGCTTACATTTCTCTTCTGCCCCTTTTGTTAACCTCAGGGCTGCAGAATCTAGGCTGGGAGGAGGGACTGTGCCCTGCAATAGGAGACTTCTGCTGTGTCTACTCCCCAGCACTGACAGAGGGTCTCCTCTTGATCTCCCTCTGCATCTAGGGAGGTCCAGCTGCATTGCCCATAAACCTCTCTCGAGACAACTTATGGAGCTGAGCCTGGCAGAGACACTCGGGGTTTAACCTCGTTAGTTCCCGTGTGCTTTGGAAGCTGGCAGGAAAGACGCCACCTGCGAGTGCAAAACTGCCACCGGCACAGTTGATTCTAGGGCTTAATCATACCAAACATTGGTGACTTCAATGGAGCTGCACCAACTCCACCGCCTGAAGAGCTGGCCAAGTATAAGGAATGTGTAAGGGTCCAGGCAGACGCTGTGCAGAGGTAGCTGTATGTCCAGCTGCCTGGCTGTGTGGGTGTCTGTGCACTCGGGGGCGAGGCTAGGGCATCGCTTGCAGGGGCCGGAATAGGGGATGTGCCATTATTTGTGCTCTATTCGGACTTACTGTTCTAATTCCAGCTTCTTTTCTTGCCCCTTTTCCAGGCCCTGCAGGAACTGGCTGCCAAGTACCCTCCCGTGAGGCTGATTCAGCTAGGTATGGAATGATCATCCTGCACTGCACGCTCTGTGTGCTCAGCCTCAGTTAGTAAAGGGATTCCTCCTCTTGCTTCATACACCCAAGAAGTATCATTCCTCTGTCCCCAGGTCTCACCCCTTGAACTGTATCAGGTACTAAAGTCAGGCGATTCAAGCAGCATTAAGGCTCATCCTCCTCAATTATCTACTTTAAATAATAATCCAAATAAAACTTGCTACATTGGAAAACAATTGGCATTTTGTTCTGGGGATACAAAAGTCCCAAAAGGGTCAACATCTTTTTTAAAATGGTTCCGACATAACAAAAGTTAGAATGAAAAAATGTAATTGTAAGGAATTATGCAAATTAACAAAATTTAAAATAAATAAAATAAAAGGCCAGAAAATTGTAACTATATTAAGGTAAATTCTCAGGAAAGAGTTTAAAGAGCCCAGCCTAAAAAATTAAAGAACAGTATCAAAATACATTAAAAAAGCAACTGGTATTGTTGCAACTACTGTAAGTTAAAAACAAGGTTGCCCAAAACAATGTAGTTACGAGAAAGAAATTCCTTTAAAAAAAGTCCAAAAATCTTTAACTGCTCAAGTGGTATAATTTTTTTTTTAAAAGTTAATTATAAAAAAAAATCACAGTCTTGAAAAAAGTAATAAAATTGCATAAAAATAGTAAGAATCTGGGGGTTTCCCAGCCTCTCTTAAAATGGCCCCCTCCTTAAACACAAAATCTTTAAATAAAGGCAACCAGTTAAAAAACAATAAAGTAACACAAATACTCCTGTGCTACGAACACAAATAGTAAGCAAGCCTACAATGATTAGCCCCAAAATTTGGCATTTAAGTCAAATAATTAAGTTGACTCCACCAAGTGCTAATGTTAATTCTTATCTAACTGTAACAAAAAAAATTAGCTACAACTTTCAAGCCAAAAGGGATTAATTCTCACAAACTTAAATAAAATACAGCTATTAAAGCCCGTATTTAAAACTGCAAAAACAAAGTCCATTAGCAAAACTTTACAAGAAACAGAGGATGGGAACTTTAAACATTTTCTAAGAGGCTGGCAAACACTCCCTGTACTAATCAGGTGAACCATAAAAACGAAGGCACACTTACTTTGCAGGCCAAAAAACCAAAAACCAAACCCTCAGTATAAGAGGCATGTTTTTAAGATGCTTTTTATGCAGGGCCCCAGTCTTCAAATACCAAGTCTTGCTTAAACAAGTAACCCTAAAACAAACTAAAAAAATACAACTAACCAAACAAGGGGATAAAATAAACAAAGCTAATCTTTTGTCTCCACCTAAGTAACTCCCAATAACTAACAAAGAAGTAAACATAGCGCTACTCAAATGGGTTAAACCACACAAAAATGTGGGTTTTGAAAGCAAAGACACCTGCTGTCAGGGACCGGGATGTGGGCAGTCCTGCCTAGTGGCTGGAGCAGGAGTCAGTAGCCAGGAATCCGAGCCCAGGGTCAGAGCCGGAGTGAAGGTGTGCCTACGCTGCAAAGAAAAACACATGGCGTCGAGTCTGAGAGACCAGGTTATATGACTCAGGGCTGCAGGACTTAGGAAATGGGGGTAAAAATAGCAGTGTAGCCCCAGGCGCGGACTCCGGGGTGCTCCGGGGCTCAAGCACACGCTGAAAAAGCCAGGGGATGCTCAGCCCCCCCAAGCCGCAGTCAGAGGCGGCGCATGACTCCTGCGTTTGGGAAGGCCGGGTGGGAGTGCCAGAAGCTCACTAGCAGTGGAGGGAGGGGGGCCACTGGTGCCCAGACAATAGCCCTGCCCCCTACTCCGCCCTGCGGCCTTGCTCCTGCTTGACCCCCAATATCCCTCCCTTGCTCCAGCCTCCCTCTGCCCTGAAGCCCCACTTCCGCTCTGCCTCTTCCCCCAAGGCCCCACTTCTGCTCCGCCTCTTCATGGACCTCTCCGCCTCCTCCCCTGAGGCCCCACTGCCTGCTCCTCTCCCCCCTCCTGCCAGGCCCCCACCCCCACTCTGCTTCTCCCCCCAAAGGCCCCCTGCCCACTAAAAACAATGATAGGAGAGCCAGCTCCAGGCACCAGCTTACCAAGCAGGTGCTGGGGCGGCCACTCCGGAGAGGGGCGGCACGTCCAGCTATTCGGCGGAGGGTCCTTCACTCCCGCTCGGAGAGAGGGACCTCCTGCTAAATTGCCGCAGATCGCGATCGCGGCTTTTTTGTTTTTTGGCTGCCTGGGGCAGCAAAACCCCTGGAGCCGGCCCTGAGTGATGGACACATGTTCAATGACTATAATATGAAAGTGTATAATTATGCTGAAAATAGCCTCCCCCAAAAACTGGCAGAGGCCCCCCAAAAACACACACTCTCTTCTTCAAAAGCAGCCACTGGCAAAAACAAAAGTCAGGCCCTGTGAGTGCAGGTGTTCCCGCTGGGTCCAGAGCTGGGCTCTGACGCCCTCCCCTCTTGCTGAGGGCCAGCCCCCCCCCCAAGACTCCGACACCCTCCCCCCCTCGCTGGTGGCCAGCCCCCCACCCCCGGCTCCAACCAGCTCAGGAACATCTACACTGATATTTTTAGCCCTGCAGCCTGAGCCCTGCAAGCCCAAGTCTGAGGCTTGGTGCTGCAGGTTTGTCTTTGCGGCGTAGACAGGCACCAGAGCCCAGGCATAGGAGCCGAAGGTCAGGAGTGACTTACCTGGAGCAAGGCAGCGCTGGGGACAAGCAGGCGCAGGAACTACTGTAGCCCTGAGTAGCCAGCACCCTGCTTCTGCTCCTGGGCTTAAGAGTGGGTCTGTTGGTCCCCTCAGCCCATTGGGGGGTTTGGCCAATCACACAGCTCAGCTAGGACCCAGCTGTGCTCATTACCTGCCCGCTGAACCCCCAGGCTGGCTAAGCAGGCTGTCTGGGGCTCGGACTCCTGACTCCTGTCCCCTTTCCTCTCCATCCTCCTCCTCCTCCTCCTTCACTGCAGAGCCCAGAACGACACAGGTCTCCAGACAAGCTAACCCTGGCTGATCCTTGCTACACAGATATAAATAAATTGTGGTGCGCAAAACCCCTAAACATTTGTTTAATTTAACAGTCCCGGCTGGGTAACAACACTTTTAAGGCAACACTAAAAAACATTCAATGAGTTCCTCTGGCTAAGTCCAGTGGCAAAGTCGTTACTTCCTCATAACTTCTCCAGGAAAGAAAATACATTTTAACGAAACCGCATTTCCAATTCAATTCACTTGCCATTTGGCTTTGGGCGGTCCAGGTGTAAAGGATTTGCATTCCTTTATGTTTTTAGAAACACTAGAATCCCTTCTAGCAGCAAGTTTCCTGACCCACATTAAAGACAGCATTAATTTAAAGAGGAATTTTACAGTTAAAAGTAAAATAGTTTTCTCAGGAGAATGAGTTTTAATCCATTTGTGCAGCCTGGTCAGAAGGTTTTCAAAAATATCCACCAAAGAAAACAACCCAAAATCCTTCCTTCCCCATGAGAAAAAGGGGGAGGGGGGCGTCCAAAAATTTAGGAAAGTACCTTCTCCTCTTCTTCCTATTCTCCACCCTTTCCCCCTCCCTCTCCTGTCCCACGCCCTTGCACATCCTGCTCCCAGGGGTCTGGAGCCAGGCTTCTGCCTGATCCCAAATGTCTACACCACAATTTTACAGTCTTCTAGCCCGAGCCCAAGTCAGCTGACACTGGCCAGCCATGGGGGTTGAATTGCAGTGTAGACGTACCTACACAGGGCAACGAGTCAAGCATGCTTCTGTCAGCTTTGCTAATGTCATTCAGGACACTGTGCTAGCAGGACTCCTTCGGCTGGCTCACATCGTGTCTCCACTGGGGGCCGTTATACCGGAAAAGTCTCTGTGGCCTAAACAAGCCCCAAACTAAACTGTGGCTTGTAACTGAATGGAAAGGCTTATCCTTCTTTATGTGCACCTACTCTGCATTACCAGTAACAGCAAGAAGGCTGGGGTGCAGGAACAATTTGTATAGTGGGGGTGCTGACAGCCACTGCACCAAAGTGTAAACCCCGGATATAATGGAAACCACTTCAAGGCAGGGAGTCTGGAGCAACCCTAGTTCCAGCATCTATGAAGAAAGTTGTCATTCCAGGACCAAACCCTGGCATTACACTAATAAAAATACCCCAAACATCAAAATCCCTCCCTAAAATCCTAATTGCTTAATCCTTCATTCTCTTGGCTCTGATCTTCCCCCGGGGATGAGACCTCTTGACTCTGTTAGAGTGAGACTCTTCTCTGGAGCCAGGGGCTTGGAGGGGTCTGGTCGCTGCAACCCTTGCAGGGACAGGAAGCAATCCTTGCAACGTGAGGCTTCCTTCCAGTGTCTGGGAGACACTGCCTGCTGCCCCAAGTACCAGCTCCGCATTCCCATTGGCCGGAAATCACAGATAATGGGAGCTGGGGGAGGTGGTGCTTGTGGGCAAGAGCAGCATGCAGAGCCTCCTGGCCCCCTGCCTAGGAACTGGACCTGCTGGCCACTTGCAGGGCTCAGCGCAGAGCCAGGACAGGCAGGCAGCCTGCATTAGCCCTGCTGCGTTGTTGACCGGGAGCCGCCTGTGGCAGGGCCGCCCAGAGGATTCAGGGGGCCTGGGGCAAAGCCATTTCAGTCATAGGCAGAGGGGCAGCCATGGGGCTTTGCACTCTGTCCCCATACGCAGGTGGCCCCTGCAGCTCTCATTGGCTGCGTTCCCAGCCAATGGGAGCTGTGGAGCTGGTGCTCAGGGTGGTGTCTGCTAGCGGGGGTAGCTTGCAGAGTTCCCCTGGCCACCTCTCTGCCTTGGAGCTGGAAGGACACGCCGGCCACTTCCGAGGAGCAGGGCACAGAGCCCGCCTGCTCTACTGGCACTGTGGCCAACCAGACTTTTAGCAGCAATCCAGGTGTTCTGGTCAAAAACAGACAGCTGGCAACTCTAATGCATGGCACCAGAGCTGACAGAGGGCTGGGGCAGCAAGAGGGTTCCAGGTACAGAGTTGTTGCTGCTGGGTGAAGACAGCGATAGGAGATGGAGGGAAGTTCCCCTGTCTGAGGTGGGAGAAGGTAAGTGAAGTCTGCAGCTGTGCAACCAGGGAGTTGCTACATTTCTGTATGCACTTAAGGCTGATAGTTCAACCTGAAATTCTCTCTCTCTCTCTCTCTGTGTCTGTCTCTCTCTCTCTCTCACACACACACAGCATGGGGGGAGTTAAAGTCAAAAACGGGCAAAAAATGGTTGGATTTCCTTACATTAAAATCTTCTGACTTTGGGAGTCTGACTCATGATTTTTAATCTCCCAAGGTAAGCGATCCAGGGAAGGTCTTGTGACAAAACATACCCCTGTATTCACACCCTACACACCCTGGTAATAACCTCTGTACAAAAGGATGCTTTGTAAGGTATCATTAGAAAACTCTTACTTTGCTGGTCAGTATTGTCCTGGTAAAATCTGTGTAGCAACATAGTATGTGAAGGTGCAAGAGTTCCCTGTATGGTGTTATTAATACATGTTCCAAACCCAAACCCCACCGCCCTGCCCACACAGAAGTTGGCAAACAGCTCTTTCATGCATTGCCGCTTGAACTCACTTCAAATATACTTGTTTTACTGGTTTATCTAATTCAGTGTGTTTAAATTGGTGTGTTTGGATAACTATTTAAGGTAATAAAATAGCATATTATTCCCTTAAAGAAATACCAGACAAGTTATCTGCAGTGTCGAGGAGAGGGCTGGGTAGTATAGCACATACATTTCTGGGGGAAGATCTGGGATTGGAGGTATGAAGGGGTCACCCTGCTGCATAACCCAGGCTGGTGAGAGCCAGAGTGTAGCAGGTAGGTGCAGTTACACACAGACCCTCAGGATGTGGCTGGCATCTTCGAAGGTTGTTTGTGAGCAGCCCCGGTGGGAGCTACCACAGCAGGGCATTGTGAGGCACCCAAGGTTGCAGGGCAGGGGTGACAGGCCCCACACTGGTCTGGATTGTGTCCCGGTATGTCACAGGTCTATACTGCAATCATGTATAAGTATCAAAGATGCAGCCTGAAGCCCTTGGTAACTATGTGTGGGGTTAGCCTGCAAATAGAGGGCACACAGCCACAACTTCACAGCTGTCCTGCTTCAGCTGCAAGATGAAAGTTGTCGTGAGTGTATGTACAAAACCAAAGGCTGGTCATCAGTGTCTGAGATCCTTTCCTGGTCAGGAAGCTGCTCATTGCAGTTACATCAGCTCCTTGCTCAGATTCCTCCAGGACGCACAGTTTGTTCTGGCTCACCTCATCCCATTCTCATCTGTGCTCCCTCTGGGTTCTGGAAAGTCCCAAAGTCCCAGTTGAGTGGATTTAATTTCCCCACAAACTGCTTGACAAGACCCAGGCCAATTCCTCGATTGGCCCCAGTCACCACAACGCTGTGGACATTAAAGCCAGCCATGGTCCCTCCCCTGCCTGTGCCCCAGCTGGCAGGGCCTGTGCTCAGTGAGAGCTGGGCTAGCTGCACACCCCCACCCCCACCCCCACAACTGGGGTTACCTAAGGGGAGCTCCAGGGAAAGAACTCTCTGCTGCCAGCTGGCGATAAGACAGGAGGAGGTAGAAGGAGCCTGACCTTATTTCTATACTTGTTACCCCTCATCTCAGGGAGAACAGTCTGTTTGCCTTGGATACTAGTGTGATGGAGTAGGGACTGTCTGTGTGGGGGATGGGAGAGCCAGGGAGGACTTTAGGTGAGGGACAGGACCTAGGCCTGTAACCTGAGCCAGGTGGGGGGGAGGGGTGTCAGCACCTTTTGCCAGGGAAGCCAGACAAAGGAGGGAGAAAGGAAGGGGCCGGCTGGAGGGGAGTTAGTTTTAGTTTTGGTTTTGGGCTGGGTGGTTGTTATTCAGGGAATCCTAAGCTGGGATCCAAACACCCTGAACCTCCAGAAGGACTCGATTGAGGGGTCCTGGTTGTGCCTCCAAGCTCTGCTGTAACCTGCATTCCTGTTGTCCAATACACCTTCTGTTTTACTGGCTGGCTGAGAGTCAGTCCCAGGACGAGGGGTGCAGGACCGGACTCCCCCACACTCCGTGACATCTGGTGGCAGTGATGGGATCTACTGCATCCCGTGGACGGCACTTCCTGCAGTAAGTGACTGGGGAGCAGTAAAACGAAGGGGGATTGATGGGGACCAGGTGGGCTGAAGAGACAGAGAGCGACGGTTTCAGGAGGCGATTAATCCCTGGGGAGTGTGTGACCAAAGCAAAGGACTTAACATTAACAGGGTCCCCCGGGGGGATTGCAGGAGCAGTCCCAGGGGCGGAGGAGTCTGCAGCTTGACCCTGGCAGAGAGGGAGTGACCTGGAAAAAGGGCTGGTGCACGAGATGTCTCCCTGGAACCTGTGAGAAGTGGAGAGCACAGGAGGTTGAGTGGCCAGCAGGAAGATGTATGCTAAGCATATTAAGAAAGACCTGGTGGAGCTGTGCAAGCAGAGGGGGCTGCGCACTGGGAGGTCCACCAAAGAACAGCTAATTGCCCAGCTGGAGGAGAAGGATCGCTTGGGTGAACCAAGCTTGGTCCCTGAGGGAAGCTGCCCAGCGGACACAGCGTGGGCCCCGGTGTCTGACATGGCTGGGAGGAGCCAGACTGCTGCCGAGGACACCCCGAGACCCTGCCCACCTATACCTAGGGGAGGGGCTGGGGAAAGCCCAGTGAATACCGAGGGCACCCTGACCCCGGCGGCCAGCAGGGGATCATCCTGGCGGAGCTCCCCGTCCCTGGAACGGATGTGGATGGAATATGACAGGGAGCTGAGACGGGAAGAGCTCGAGTTAAGGAGGCAAGAACTGAAGGAGCGGGAGACCCAGCGTAAACATGAGGAGAACCAGCGCCAGCATGAGCTGGAGGAGAAGGAGAACCAGCGTAAGCATGAGCTGGAACTGGCCCAGCTGAGAAGCAGCGGGGCCCCAACTGCGGTGAGTGAGGGGGAACCTAAGCCTACAAAGAGCTTTGATAAGTACTTCCTGGCCCGGCGTAAGGAGGGGGAGGACATAGATACCTTCCTGACGGCCTTTGAGAAGGCCTGTGAGCTGCACAGGGTTGACCCTGCAGACAGGATCCTATTTCTCACCCCCTTACTGGACTCCACAGCCGTGGAGGTGTATAGACGAATGAAAGGGGCGGAGGCAGGGGACTACGAGCTGTTCAAACAGGCCCTGCTCCACAGGTCTGGCCTGACTCCTAAGATGTATCGGAAAAGGTTCCAGAGTCAGCGTAAAACCCATGAGGTCACATACCTACAACTGGTCGACCGGCCCGCAGGGGTATGCCTGCAAGTGGACAGCTGGGGCCCAAACTAAAGAGGACCTGCTTGACCTATTGATATTGGAGCACCTGTACAAGCAGTGCCCGTCTGACCTGAAGCTGTGGTTGATGGACCAGAAGCTGGAGAACCCACAGCACGCAGGCCAGCTGGCCGACCAATTGTGGACAGTCGGGTAGGGGATAACAGGGAAGAGTCTCGAAGGAGCAGGCCTGCCTCAGCGCAGAGAGAGAGTCACCATGGGACTGCCTAGCGGGGGCCTATGGAGAACCACCACCAAAGGGGAACATCCAGCATCAGGTCCATCCGACCCACTCGAGAGGACCCACTAGACATGGGCTGCTATCTCTGTGGCCAAGGAGGCCACATACGGGGCCAGTGCCCTAAGCTCAGGGACAGACCGAGCAGACCCACCCACAGAGGGTTGACTGGGTAAAGACCCAGTCGGATGAGGGGCAACATTCCCAGGAAAGGGGGGCTGGCAGCGTACCACCTGTGAAGGAGGGAGGAGGTCCCCAGGTCAGTTCCTCTGGGGGGCTGGATGTTCCAGGCTCCTGGTTTTTGGTTTACAGGGTGGGAGCAGGGCTGCCCCTCTGGAAAGAGTGCCTTGTTTCCCTGGAGGTAAATGGGAGGGAGGTCACTGGGTACTGGGACACGGGCGCAGAGGTGACGCTGGCATGGCCCGAGGTGATGGCATCAGATCGGATGGTGCCTGACACTACCTGACCCTGATGGGCATGGGCGGGACCCCATTCAAGGTGCCCATGGTGAGGATACACTTGAAGTGGGGGGCCAATGACGTGGGGGTACACCCACATTTGCCCATGGATGTGTTAATGGGAGGGGACCTCGTGGACTGGCCAAGTAATGCCCGGGGTGCCCTGGTCGTGACTCGTAGTCAGAGTCGGCGAAGGGCACTGCGCCTCGACAATGGTGGTGGGGAGGGAACGCCCAGGGACATGGCTCAGAGAGGCTGTGGCCTCAGACCCAGCCAGCGAGAGAGAGCAGGTCCCCATCCCTGTCCCAGCTGCTGAGTTCCAGGCCGAGTTGCAGAAAGATCCCTCCTTGTGGAAGCCCAGGGACCAGGCTAACCTCAGTGCGGTACAGACCATGAGGAGAGGTTGCAAGGAGAGGTTCCTGTGAGAGAAGGGGTTCCTGTACTGAGAATGGGCTCCCCCAGGGAAAGTAGAGGCATGGGGGATCAGGAGACAGCTGGTGGTTCCCCAAAAGTTTTGCCATAAGCTACTGTACCTGGCCCATGACATCCCTCTCGCAGGGCACCAGGTAATCCAGCACACCAGGCAGAGGCTGCTACAGAACTTTTACTGGCCTGGGGTCTTTACCCATGTCCAACAGTACTGCCAATCCTGTGACCCCTGCCAGAGGGTGGGAAAGGCCCGGGACAAGGGGAAAGTGGCCTTCAGGCCTTTACCCATCATAGAAGAACCTTTCCAGAAGGTGGCCATAGACATAGTGGGACCTCTCAGCAAGACGACCCGGTCGGGGAAAAAATACATTCTGGTGGTGGTAGATTTCGCCACTCGCTACCCCTAGGCGGTGGCCTTGTCCTCTATCGAAGCGGACACCGTGGCGGATGCACTGCTGACCATTTTCAGTCGTGTGGGGTTCCCCAAGGAAGTCTTAATGGACCAGGGGTCCAAATTCATGTCAGCCCTGCTCCGGTCCTTATGGCAGAAATGTGGGGTCCGGCACAACTAGGCCTCAGCGTATCACCCCCAGTCCAACGGGCTAGTGGAAAGGTTCAATGGGACACTAAAGATGATGCTAAAAACATTTATGAACCAGCACCCACAGGACTGGGACAAGTACTTACTTCACCTGGTGTTCGCGTACAGGGAGATACCCAGGAACCTACTGGGCTTTCGCCTTTCGAACTGTTGTATGGAAGGTGGGTGAGGGGGCCCCTATACCTGATGAGAGACGAATGGGAGGGGAAGGCCACTTCCGATGGAGAGTCGATAATGGAGTGTGTCCTGATCTTCCGGGAAAGACTTGCTGAGCTCATGGGCCTGGCCAGGGGGAATCTGGCCCGAGCCCAGAGGAAGCAGAAGGTCTGGTATGACCGCATGGCGTGGGCCCACGCCTTCACCGCCGGGGATCAAGTGATGGTTCTCATCCCCGTGAGGAAAAACAAACTCCAGGCTGCCTGGGAAGGGCCTTCAAGGTTGTCAAGCAACTAAATGAGGTAAACGATGTGGTGGAACTGTCAAACTGGGCTCATCATCGCCGGGTGTACCATGTGACTATGATGAAGCCATACTATGACAGGGGGAATGTGGTGCTGGCCATGTGTGGACACTGGGAGGAGCAAGGAGATGACCATTTAGTGGATCTATTCCCTGGAACAAAAGCTGGTTCCCCCCTGGAGGCAATTCCCCTCTCTGATCAGCTGACCCTGGCCCAGCACGCTGAGATCAGAGGGGTGCTGCATCTATACCGACAGCTGTTTTCCAACCAGCCTGGAAGCACTAATTTGACTGTCCACAGGGTGGAGACCGGGTCCCATCCCCCTATAAGATGTTCCCCTTTTCGGGTCACCAGGAAAACTGCCCAGGACCTAGAAAGAGAAGTCAGGGACATGCTTGCTTTGGGGGTGATCCAGTCATCTTCCAGCCCTTCGGCCTCACCGGTGGTGCTGGTCCCCAAAAGGGATGAGTCGATCCGGTTCTGTGTGGACTATCGAAAGCTCAGTGCCATCACCATATCTGATGCCTACCCCATGCCCAGGCCTGACGAGCTCCTAGACAAGCTGGGAGGTGCTCGGTACCTCACCACCATGGATCTTACAAAAGGCTTCTGGCAAGTGCCGCAGATGCAAGGCTGAAATCGGCCTTTATCACCCCTCTGGGGCTCTACAAGTTTCTGAACCTGCCCTTCGGCCTCAAGGGAGCGCTGGCCACCTTCCAGCGCCTGGTGGATCAGCTACTGCGGGGGATGGAGAGTTTAGCTGTGGTGTATATTGACGACATCTGTGTCTTTAGCCGGACCTGGGACGACCACGTGTCCCAGGTTAAACAAGTGCTGGACCGACTCCGGGAGGCTGGGTTAACTGTAAAGGCTGAGAAGTGCAAGGTGGGGATGGCTGAAGTATCTTACCTGGGCCATCGGGTGGAGAGCGGATGCCTAAAGCCAGAACCAGCCAAGGTGGAGGTGATCAGAGACTGGCCTGCTCCCCAAACCAAAAAGCAGGTCCAGGCCTTTATTGGGATGGCGGGTACTATCGAAGGCTCGTGCCCCATTTTAGCGCCATAGCCGCCACCTGCAGGACTGTGACGTGGACGTGGTCCATGTGAAGGGAAGTGCCAGCCTGATAGCGGACGCGTTGTCCCAGAGAGGGGGCCCTGAACTTCCCCAGGTCACTGGGCAGAGTGACCCCGCTCAGTTCAGTTCCGAAGGGGGGAGAGATGTGATGGAGTAGGGGCTGTCTGTGTGGGGGATGGGCGAGCTGGGGAGGACTTTAGGTGAGGGACAGGACCTAGGCCTGTAACCTGAGCAAGGTGGTGGTGGGGGGTATCAGCACCTTTTGCCAGGGAAGCCAGACAAAGGAAGGACAAAAGAAGGGGCCGGCTGGAGGGGAGTTAGTTTTAGTTTTGGTTTTGGGCTGGGTGGTTGGAATTCAGGGAATCCTAAGCTGGGATCCAAACACCCTGAACCCCCAGAAGGCTTGATTGAGGGGTCCTGGTTGTGCCTCCAAGCTCTGCTGTAACCTGCATTCCTATTGTCCAGTAAACCTTCTGTTTTACTGGCTGGCTGAGAGTCACTGTGAGTTCCAGGACGAGGGGTGAATGACCAGACTCCCCCACATTCCGTGACAACTAGTCAGTGAAGTTCTGAGTGCAGAGCTGGTGAAATGTTGTTCTCCACATTATGTGTGAGAAAGGGCCGCACAACTGTACCCAACATGACCTGAATGAGGAGCAGCCACATCTAGAACCTCAGTCTGACACAGCCGGGCAGTGGAACCAGAAACAAAGCGCTAGGCAAAGGGTGACACAGGCCGTCAGGACTAAATATCAGGGGATAAGGATCCCAGTATCCTAATGCTCTTTAATCTTTACAGGGCTAAGTGACTTCCAGTAAGGCGTTGGATCGAGGATTTCAGAGGCAGTGGCATGGTGCCCTGGTCCAGCCCTGCTACAGTTATAACGGATCTGAGACTGTGGCAAGGGACAATGCAGAGGCAGCGCTAAGGAATCCAAGGCATCTCTCCCCAGAGGGGCTGCAGACAGACCTACCTGAATGCACTGCACTCCCGGATCTGGCTACTTCATTGCCTATTAACAAACTGTGAGTAGTGTGTACAGAGGGGAAAACGAAAGGACTGACCAAGGTACCGAGGAGTGGGTGGCATGAACGTACGATGGATTTATTGTTCCTTTCCCCTTAACACAGTTTTCTTTGTTTTAGACACTGATCCAGTGTTTGCACATGGGCAAGTTTTGTCCATTCAGGGCAGTGTTATGATAACAGAGCCTACAAATGTACCTGAATTGTAGAATCAACTGTGAGAAGTGGGTGAAGGTTCATAGAATCATAGAATATCAGGGTTGGAAGGGACCTCGGGAGGTATCTAGTCCAACCCCCTGCTCAAAGCAGGACCAATCCCCAAGTAAATCATCCCAGCCAGGGCTTTGTCAAGCCTGACCTTAAAAACCTCTAAGGAAGGAGATTCCACCTCCTCGCTAGGGAACCCATTCCAGTGCTTCACCACCTTCCTAGTGAAAAAGTTTTTCTAATATTCAACCTAAACCTCCCCCACTGCAACTTGAGACCATTACTCCTTGTTCATGCAGTGACACAATGAGCTGTCATATCAAACAGTATACGAAAAGATGTGAGAAGGGAACAAAACAGAGTCTACACATAACACAGCTCTTCAGTGGTAGGATTATGACTGGTAAACAAGAGAAGCAGAAGATGGGACATCAAGGAACCAAAATCAATGTCTTGGAAGTTAGGTCTAATTGGTGGACAAAATAATGGGAGCCTGGATTATTCCATCCATCGCCTGCTTGGGGCCATGAAAAAGAGACTTTGGGAGAGAATAGAAAAAGAACATTTACTGTCACCATGGTTGCGGGGCAGGACTCTTACCATGACACCAGACCTTGTGGGAGGACACCAGACCATTGTCATGTATTCAGTGACGACCTCAACCTGACACTTGCAATATTCGTGATGTTTGGTGTAAGTGACCGTTTGTCACTAGCCATTTGTTGGGTGGTGAGATAGACTGGGCAGTCTAAGGCAGCTGTCTGTGATCCTTGGTAAGACTCCATGGTGATCCAGGAGTTCCCATTTGATACCTGCTTGGTGAAATCTAACTGTAGAGCACCTCACCAGATCGGGGTCTCTGCCCTGCATCTGACAAGCTGCCCTGAGGCAGGAACGCTGGCGTGAGCTGCTCCAGACAGTGTGACATGCACAAATCGGGTGCTGTGGGGAGAAGTGAGGGCAGCTTGCCAGTGAAACTGCAGAGGGTAGGAACAGAGCAGAGTGAGCTCCAGTGAGGGCCCTTTCCCCTCCATGGCCTGTGGACAGGGAGCCTGCAGGGGTAGATGGTCCCTTGCCTAGGCCCCTGGGGCAGGGGGAAAGACCATGAGTGAGATGCTGAACTTGCGTCAAGCAATTTCCTTTCTAAGGGAAGGGAAGGGAGTTGGGCAGCTAGAGAGTATTCTTCAGTGTGGGGCCTGGTTCCTTCACCTGCCAGCTCGCGGAGCCATGTTCCTCGTCTGAGCTCCCAGCCCCAGCCAAAAGACCTCACGGCAGCCAGCACTGGCCGTTCTGCTCCATGGACCCAAATGTGGGGATTGGTCCTGCTTTGAGCAGGGGGTTGGACTAGACGATCTCCTGGGGTCCTTTCCAACCCTGCTATTATATGATTCTGTGATTCTATGTTACACACGACCCAAGTGTGTGGCCGGGGGGGGGGGGGGGGGAGGGCATGAATGAGTCTCCTCTCACCCTGTTCCAGCCCAGGACGGCTAGACCAGCTGCCATTCCGAGTACACAAACCCTGCCTGCTACAGTGGCTCTAACAGACTGTAGTGAGGTGGTCACCCTGCTCCTGCCTGGAGGGGTTAAAAACAGCCCCGGAGAGGGCTGGGGCGGGTACCAGTAAACCTGTGGTGACTGGGGAAGCACCCACAGCTGGGCCAGGCCCCAATCAGGGGAGCTGAGCCAAGTGGGCTGGGGAAAGGCCAGAGGAGATGGGGAGCTCCAGGCTGGAAAACCCCCAGGCTGCAGGTCTTATTAAAGGCCAAGAAGGTACTAGGGTTGCAGAGGGGCAGCCTAAGGGCTGGCAGAGGCAGCAGGTTCAAACCCCCCCTTGCCGATGATGGGTGGCAGTTACACTGCAGTCCGCCCCTGCGAGCAGGGGCTAGATGGTGACTGGCAGTCACCAAAGACTGAGGTGAGGTGGGGATAGGGGGTTGGGGGTTCCCTGAGGAGGGGAGACCCAGTGAGTCTGTGGGGTACTGCAGGGGGCAGAACCTTGAGAGATGGGGCATCGGCCTGCAGAGGGTGCTCCGGAGGCTGGCACGCTAATTCCCTGGACGACCAGCAGGAGGCACCGCCGGGTGAGTCGTCGCCTCGCTACACAGCCCCTTCCGGCTTCCTTTCGTCCCCTGCCTCTCGCCCAAGGAACCGAGGGTGAGCTTCCTAGGGGCTGGGAGCAGAGAGTCAGTGTGGGTCCCGAGAGCTGCCCCTGCAGCTGAGACAGGTTCTCGGCTCGCCCTGGCCATCCCCTGGCCCCAGTCAGCCGCCACTGCCTGGGAAGGTCAGGGAAGCGGTCACAGCCGTTGCTCACTGCAGCCCAGCACACGCTGCACTAAATTCACAGAGTTAGTTCATGCTTTGAACTACACCTAAGGTGGGTGAGCTGTGCCAGGAAGGGAGGTGTCTGGGGAGGAGGGTCTAGAGAGGCCGTGTAGCCTCAGACAGACTAACAAGCACTAAGTGCATTTGGCTAAGGAGATAACCCTGCCCCTGAGAACCCCCTTCTCTCTACCGGTGCTTGTCATCTTGAGGGACCATTTGTCAGGGGAAGGATACAGTGGAGACTCCTCACCATCTTTTCTCAAGGGAAATGGACCTTACTGTGGGAGCTGGACTCTTGGTTCAGACCCCACCGGGACAGCGCTCTGGGTCCATTTCTTGGGTGTTTGCAGTCTGTGATGTTCTGTACCTCATGGGAACACACTACACCCACATGTTCATCCTTATGAAATGATTATGTGGCATCCAATGCAAAGTTCATAGATTCATAGACTCTAGGACTGGAAGGGACCTCGAGAGGTCATCGTGTCCAGTCCCCTGCCTTCATGGCAGAACCAAATACTGACTAAACCATCCCTGATAGACATTTATCTAACCTACTCTTAAATATCTCCAGAGATGGAGATTCCACAACCTCCCTAGGCAATTTATTCCAGTGTTTAACTACCCTGACAGTTAGGAATTTTTTCCTAATGTCCAACCTAAATCTCCCTTGCTGCAGTTTAAGTCCCTTGCTTCTTGTTCTATCCTTAGAGGCTAAGGTGAACAAGTTTTCTCCCTCCTCCTGATGACCCTTTTAGATACCTGAAAACTGCTATCATGTCCCCTCCCAGTCTTCTCTTCTCCAAACTAAACAAACCCAATTCTTTCAGTCTTCCTTCATAGGTCATGTTCTCAAGACCTTTAATCATTCTTGTTGCTCTTCTCTGGACCCTCTCCAATTTCTCCACAGCTTTCTTGAAATGCGGTGCCCAGAACTGGACACAATACTCCAGTTGAGGCCTAACCAGCGCAGAGGAGAGCGGAAGAATGACTTCTCGTGTCTTGTTTACAACACACCTGTTAATGCATCCCAGAATCACGTTTGCTTTTTTTGCAACAGTATCACACTGTTGACTCATATTTAGCTTGTGGTCCACTATGACCCCTAGATCTCTTTCTGCCGTACTCCTTCCTAGACAGTCTCTTCCCTTTCTGTATGTGTGAAACTGATTGTTCCTTCCTAAGTGGAGCACTTTGCATTTGTCTTTATTGAACTTCATCCTATTTACTTCAGACCATTTCTCCAATTTGTCCAGATCATTTTGAATTTTGACCCTGTCCTCCAAAGCAGTTGCAATCCCTCCCAGTTTGGTATTGTCCGCAAACTTAATAAGCGTCTTTCTATGCCAACATCTAAGTCGTTGATGAAGATATTGAACAGAGCCGGTCCCAAAACAGACCCCTGCGGAACCCCACTTGTTATACCTTTCCAGCAGGATCGGGAGCCATTAATAACCACTCTCTGAGTACGGTTATCCAGCCAGTTATGCACCCACCTTATAGTAGCCCCACCTAAGTTTGTCATGTCAGGTGTCCTGGTTCAGATCCCACCAGGACAGCGCTCTGGGTCCCTTTCTTGAGTGTTTGCAGTCTGTGATGTTCTGTACCTCATGGGAACACACTACACCCTTATGCAATGATTGTGTGGCATCCAGTGCAAAGTTTGTCATGTCAGGTGTCTTTGGAAGGCTCATGATGCACTGAGCATTGTTGTTATAGTGATGTTATAGTAATTGTTGTTACAGTAATGTTATAGGTTGTAATTTCATGTATATAGTTATGAAACTGAAAATATGTCCTCATGGCTGAAAACAGGCCCAGGCAAAACTCTCCAAGAGCAGAGGGGCAGTTCGCACCTCCTCAGGGGATGCATGGGACAAATTCAGCCCAGCCTCACAGGAACAAAGGACACTGGCCTAGGCAGCAACAAAGAATCTGTTGGACTCTCAAATGAGTCACTCCCCTTCCCTGGGTCAATTTGGGACTATGATGAGTTAATGCTCACCGGACCCTGAAGGGGGAGGGCAAAGCCAAGAGGGAAGAAAGACCGTGATAAAAGGGAGAGATGTTTGCCATGCTCTTCCTCTCTCTTCCACGTCCATCTACAGACATCTAAGTTTGTAAGGGCACTGAAAGGGTTAAGATCAGAGTAGAATGTGTTTTGCTTTTATTTCATTTGACCAAATCTGACTTGTTGTGCTTTGACTTATAATCACTTAAAATCTATCTTTATACAAATAAATGTGTTTGTTTGTTCTGCCTGAAGCGGTGTGTTTGGTTTGAAGCATGTCAGAAACTCAACTCCCCTTGGGATAACAAGCCTGGTGCATATTAATTTCTTTGTTAAACTGATGAACATCTGCGCTTTCCTGGGAATGTTCAAACTAATAAGTAAACAGTGGCATCGGCCTGCAAAAAGCTGAATCAATCATAGATATGTGACTTGCCCAGGTGACCAGAGACCCCATCTTGTGGCTGTGATGTTGCACAAGTGAGAGGATATAAAAGGCCCTGAAAGCCCCTCCATTTTCTCTTCAGCTGACTCAGAAGAGAGCCTCTCCACCCCAAAGAGATGCCTGACAGAAACTGGAACAAAAGCCAGTAACTGCGGGGGGTGAGTGATTGCTGGACCCAGACTAGGAAGGAGTCAGTCTGTAAAAGAAGCTTATTGGAACATCTCTGAGGGGGAGATTTACCTGCATTTAGTTTCCTTCTGTATTAGGCTTAGACTTGCGTGTTTTATTTTATTTTTCTTGGTAACTTAGTTTGTTCTGTCTCTTATTACTTGGAACCACTTAAATCCTACTTTTTATGTTTAATAAAATCACTTTTCACTTATTAATTAACCCAGAGTAAGTAATTAAATCCTGGGGGAGCAAACAGCTGTGCATATCTCTCCATCGGTGTTATAGAGGGTGAACAATTTCTGAGTTCACCCTGTATAAACTTTGTACAGAGTAAAATGAATTTATTTGGGGTTTATTTGGGAACTGAGTATCTGGGTGCTAGAGACAGGAGCACTTCTTAAGCTGCTTTCAGTTAAGCCTGAAACTTTTGGGGGACATGGTTCAGACCTGGTCTGTGTTTGTAGCAGGACAACAAAGCAGGGTACTGAAGTGCCAAACTAACAGGGAAAATGGGCTCAGAGGTAGTCCTAGCTCATCAGGTGCCACTCTCAAGGGAGTTTCTGTGACCCAACACGTCACACCCGTGACTAAGGGTGAAAAGCTATAAAAGGGGTTGTAAAATTTTTAACAAGTGTGGGGTTGTTTCTGGGGAGCAGGCTCAGTGTTTGAGTATAGAACAAAGGTAGCTAGGTTCTGGTTATTGGTGAGTTGTGCTGAATGAGTTCTACCTTCGCAAGAGGGCAGCATTCGATTCTGTGCTCCACTTGTCCTGTGCCCTATTCCCCAAGGGACATGCACTATCTGCAAAGGTGGCTGTCGAGTGTGTGCACTCTGAGCCTACCAGCTCATCACTCAAAGAGGGCAGAGTTAAGGTTATGTGGCTCTTCAACCTCCATTTTGCAGAGGTTTCAGTTTTTCTGAACTAGATGTTCTGGAAGGATAAGTGATACTTCCGGGCAAATTTAATGTTGCATTAATGATAATTTTTGTCAGCAAATGTCTTAGTTTTGTTTTTTCACTGAAAGAAATGTTTTGTTTTGTGCGTCAGTGGTCAGCTACACAGGTGTAGGTCCCATGTGGGGTTACAGTTGATACTGTACTGTGGCTAGGCTATTACAAAAGACCTAGCTTTTACACCACACCTTCTATTGGTCAAGCTCAACAAACTCAATATCATTCTCTCTGCTTTACAGATGGGGAAGCTGAGGCACGGAGGGGCGAAGTGACCTGCCCAAGATCACCCAGCGGGACAGTGGGAGAGAGGAATAGCTCCAGTTGAGTGGTCTCTCCCCTATGCCATATGGTTGCTCTGCGATTCCTCAGTACTCCTTCCCCCTTTTAAGTTTTATTACAGTGGAATGAGGCCAATGGTTGTGATTTGAAATGTCTGCCCCCCGTCACCAGAGCGCTGCTGACATTGCCCTGCAGGGAGAAAGCAGGAGCTGAGCGGATCCTGCCTGCAGGGGTTGGAGGTGCTCGCTGATTATGTTCTCAGGAGCAGAGTGAGCAGAAGGGATGAGGCTTTGAAGTACAGAAAAGGAGGTGAACTGGGGAGATGAGGAGCTGGCCAGAAAGTCGTGGGAGTTGGCTGAGTTCATGCGGCTTCACGGGGCGACCTACAGCCTGGGCAGGGTTTTCAGGCTCCTGTTAATCTGTCAGAATGCGGGCAGGCTGATGCTCAGAGTGGCTGATCTCATTCTCCTCTCTCCAAGGGGCACCTTGGCACTGGAGTCGTTCCAGGCAGGGATCTGCAGCACTGACAGCATCTCCGGATCGCACAGTTAGAAACCACACAACTGTGGGTCCTACCTGTTATGGACGCTCCATCCAGTGGATCAGCCTGGTCCACATGGTTGTTGCTTGTTGATCCCCTCAAAAAATTCTAAAAAATGGGTAAGGCATGATTTCCCTTTACTAAAGCCGTGTTGACTATTCCCCAGCAAATCATGTTCATCTCTGTGTCTAATCATTCTGTTCTTTATTATAGTCGCAACCATTAAGACCAGATGTGGGAATCTCCCTCACATCCTCTGCAGTGACAACCGATGCAAAAAATCCATTTAGCTTCTCTGCAATGGCCTTATCTTCTCTGAGCGCTCCTTTAGCATCTTCATCTTCCAGGGGTCCACTGATTGTTTGACAGGCTTCCTGCTTTTGATGTACTTTTGAAAAAACTTGCTCTTAGTTTCTGAGTCTTTTGCTAGTTGCACTTCAAAGTCGTTCTGGCCTGCTATGTCTGCATTTACACTTTGCCTGCCAGAGTTTATGCTCCTTTCTATTTGCCTCGGTAGGATTTCTCCTTAAATTTTGAACAGATGCCTTTCACCTCAAACCACTTCTTCTACCTTGCTGTGTACCACGGTGGCACATATTTGGTCCTCTTACTGTTTTTTAATCTGACCCTTTATTATGGTGTTTTTAAAAAGTTTCCATGCAGCTTGCAGGCTTTTCCCTTTCGTGCCTGGGGCTTTTAATTTCTGTTTAACAAGCTTCCTCATTTTGTGTAGCTCCCCTTTCTGAACCAAAATGCTACTGTGGGGGGCTTCTTTGGTATTTCTGCCCCTCCTGCCCCCCAAAGGATGTTAAATTTAATTATATTATGGTTGCTCTTACTGAGCACTTCAGCTCTATGCACCTCTTGGACCAGATCCTGTGCTCCACATAGGAATAAAGCAGGAATTGCCTCTCCCCTCCTGCCTCTGCTTTGGCTCTTTCCCACCAAGTGCAGAGCAGGGTCCCCTTGTCTTTCCCCCTTTGGCCTGTGGGGGAGCCCCTCTTTTTTGTGTTGGTGCCTCTCCAGGGGAGATGGATTCTTCCTAAATGTGGGGGTCACAAGCCCTGCCCTCCTCACGGCCCCACCCTTACTCCTCCTCTTTTTCCCAAGGCCTCATCCCCAACCAAGCTGGAGCCACACCGAGGAGACCAGGTCCCTCCACCTGCCTGGGGTGGGGAGGCTCAGGGCAGGTGATGGGTGCGCGACTCCCCTCAGATGCCTGCGTCACTCTTACCTGGACCCAGCTCCGGTTCCAGCCTGGCATGGGCGTGGGGGCCCAAGGCCGAAGAGCCGCAACTGGAGCTAATAAGAGCTGCCTGGGAAGCTGTGGGTAGCCATGGACCTTCTACCCCAGGCAGTAGGAGGGTCTGCAGCTCCCCACAGCTGCTTGGGCTCCAGCTTCCCGCCTGGCCAGGGGTCAGGGCCTCAGTGGGAAGAAGAGGAACAGAGGGCAGGGCCAACAGCAAAAAGTGGACTTCCAAAAATGGGAGGGCCATGGTACCTTGGCCCCCCTTGTTCCAGCACCCCTGTACCTCTCCCTCTCCTGGCTGGTCTCACCCTGTGCTTAAAGCCCACTCAGGCTCCATGAGCAAACCGACCCCTCTGGGGCCACATGGTGTGTGTGTGTGTAGCTCCTCCAGGCTCTCCTTCCCAAGCCCAGGGAAAGTGTGACACCCCCCAACCCCCACCTCCCAGGGCACTGCCCTCCCCCAACCAACGGCAGCGGGCAGGGAGAACTCCCCCATCCCCAAGGGGTCCCTCGCCCCATGAATTAAAAGAGCTGATATACCCAGCGGCTCCTGGCTGCCCCCTTCCCGGTGCCCTCTGTGCTGTTTTGGGCGTAGTGGCATCTCGGATCAGGTTACAGAGTGTCGGCCTGTATAGCTCAGCCTGGCTAACTCAATACATTGCATTAGTGTGGGGGAAGGGGTGTGTGTAACGTCCTGTGGGGTCTCCCTGGGATCTCTTCCCTGAGGCAGTGACTGCTCAGTGTGGTTTCTGTTCCTGGGGGAACTGGGCTCTCCCCAGATGGGGGCCTGCTCACCCTTCTCCATCCAGCAGCTGTTCAGCTCCTCCCACACAGGCCAGCTCTGGGCTTTGGCTGTGGTGGGAGGAATCAGTGACAACCATCACAGGGAGACGCCCCACCCCCACCCCAGCAGCTCCACCCGTAGTGCAGCCTGTGGCTGCCACGCCAGGCCAGACAGGGCTCAGGCACGGCTGTTGCATTAGAACAGTGGGTTTATTGAGGACACAGGCATGGCTGACAGCGCGGTCACTGGAACAGCCTGACCCAGGGCTCCTGTCGTGTGGTCAGGGGGCATCTCACCAGGGAAGAACTTTCCCTTCCCAGCTCATGACGGCCCCGTTGTCCTTCTCAGAGAGCGTCGGGAGCACGTTCAGGATCCCTCGGATACTTGCATCCACCGTCAGTGGGGCCTGTGTGGGGCAAAGGAGAACGAGGGGGAGGAACTTGCCCTGGGGACAGCCAAGGACACCATGTGCCCAGGGGGAAGATCAGGATCGGCTCCAGGGCTGGCCCAGGGGAAGGGACCTAGAGCCTTGCAACCACACTGGAACCTGACGGGACACAACTACAGGTGTCGGACTTGGTCAGGTGGAATCTGAAAACACCTGACACGCTCTGACTGCGGTCTGGGGTCTCTCTTTACCTTCTTCTGCCATGGGATTGGCGAGGTGGTGGCTGCATTTCTGTGCTCCTGCTGGCCACCACCACCTCACCGTGCTGTGCATGCTGTGGAGCGAGTGTGCTGATTACTGGCAGCCCCTCTCGCCCGGCAACACACATTGCACGGCGAGGCGTTGGTGGCTGGCATGAGCAGGGCATGCAGCCACTGCCATGCTGACCCCACGGGCGTGAGGCAGCTGGAGATGGGAGCCTGGCATGGGGCGTGAGAAGGGGAAGCTCCCACCAGGCCGAGCCCAATGGACAAGGTGGCAGAAGTGACATAGACACAAGTTCAGGGGCAGTGTCAGCTTCAGATTGGATCTGGTTTGAAAACAACCTGACATTCTTGGATCGGTTCGGGTCTAGTTGGGCTTAAAATCTGGCCCAAACTATCAGATCTGGCCTGGTGCTGGTCCAGGCCGCTAGGTGCCCATGGGTGAGACCAGGATCTCCCTGGGGCCAGCCAAAACCATGAGAGGCCAACCCAGGTCACTGTCCCCTGATGCTGGGTGGGGAACTGGGGCAGGATCCCCATGCAGATACCTGCATACAGGTGCCCATGATGACCAGGTCCCACCTCCCCCAGCTCCCCATGGTAGCAGCTCTGCTGACATTTGCTTTGCGATGCCAGGAGCCAGAGGAATCAAGGAAGTAGCAGCAGGGGGATCAATGCCCCGGACACAGTGCTGAATCCCCAGGAGGTGGGATCTGATGACAGGCTCATTGCGACAGTTTTCTTCCATACAGGTCAAAAGTGGAGGGGGTGACAGGTTACGGAGTAACCATTCCCCCTACGATGAACATCTGCCCATGACATGAGACTATGATCAGCCTCTCCCAGCGAGGCACCTACCTCGGGGGATAGTGAAATCCCTATGTCAGTCTGCACCCAGCCAGGATGGACAGCGATGCTCAGGATTCCATCTCCTCCATACCCCAAGGATTGGCACTTGGTGAGCATGTTCAGAGCAGCCTGTGAGCAAGACATCATGAGCAGAGACAGCAGTGTGTGGGGAAGGGGAATGAGCCCTACAGGAAATGATCCCAGATCCTGAGGGCAGGGAAGGGAGAGAGAGACAAGCGGGTGAGGACCCTGGTGTGAGCTGCAGTCTCTGATGCTCGATGGTGACAACAAGGTGCTCTCAGGGGCATGGCCATGGGGAAGGGGATGTAGCTGCACTTTGATCAGCCACAGCTACTGCATAGCTTCCGGGGGGCTGTGACAGCTGAGTACAAGTTAGAGCAGTGCTGAGGCTGCTCTAGGTTTTGCATGATCAGGGGGTGGCAGAGGGAAGTGTAAATGTGCCATTGATTCTCCTTTGTTTTCCCCCAAGGTTTCACCAGGGGCAGAACAGGATCTGCTCCTCTCCATTTAAACCTAGTGACGGTAGCTCAACTGGGTGTATTTGCCCCTAGAAAGGGCTATAATTAATAGCTCCGTAGTGGCCCTCCCCTGTCTCTGCTGAGACTGGCTAGTGTAGTTCTGAGGAGCCCCATGCGCCTCCCAGTGTGGGGATTTCCCTGATGGGGTACACACCATGGAAGGTTCCTCACTGAGGGGAAATCCGGGAGCTGACCTGAATTCCAGGCAGCTGAACAACAGCTGATCCCACCTGGCACAGCAGTGGAAGCTAGAAGTGCTGGGCAGGAGGGTGGGGAACATGGGGAAAGCACTGAGTGACAGTGAGCACGTCCTGTACCTTGCTGCAGTGATAGGCGATAACTTGGCCCACATGCCAGATTAAGACATTCTGGATGGAGCCAGCCTCGCTGGACATGTTGACAAAGGCTGCCTTGCTACAGCTCAGCCCTTTCTGGTTGCTTCCCTGGGCAGCCTTCTTCAGCAAGGGCAGGAACGCCTGGGCAATGGGGAGAAAAGAGCACCCCGGCTCAGCTTAGGAGAAAGGAACCCAGGTTGTGAGGCAGTGGCACCGGAACAGAGAGCGCCAAGGGGCTGTGGCCCTCCCACTTTTGAAAGTGGACGGGTCTGGCTCAGCCACTTTTTGCCACGGACCCAATCCCCTGCTCGTCCTCTTCTCCCTCAGGTCCTGCCCTCTGGCCCGGCCGGAAGCTGGAGCCTGGCCAGGTAAGAGTGGACCGGGGAGTGATGGACCCTCCACCTGCCTGTAGCAGGGAGAGGCAAGAACTGCCATAGGTCTCTGTCCATACCCTGCAGCTCCTCACGCTCCTCCTGTGGCTGGGCCCAGCTGTGGCGTGTTCTCCTGCAGTGACCCCGTGGTCTGTCACCCCACTGCTGGCACCCAGGAGTTCGAGGTATGTGTCCCCGCCTGCGAGTGCTGGGAATGGGGCTGCTGGAGGGGAGAGGAGGAGAATGAGACCTGTTGGGATGCAAGGAGGTGCTGGGAAGCAGAAAGACAGTCCCTCAGGGAGGTAGGGCTGTGCCCAGCTGAAACTGGGATGAAGACTGGGTGGTCGGAACGTCCGGTCGAAAAGGGACCCTGGCGGCTCCGGTCAGCGCTGGCGACTGGGCCATTAAAAGTCCAGTTGGCAGCACAGTGGGGGCCTGGAGGGTTCCCTACTTGCCCTGCTTCTGCACAGCTGCCAGAAGTGGCTACCAGGTTCCTGCCACCCCTAGGCACCTGGGCAGCCAGGGAGACTCCATGAACTGCCCCCGCCCAAGTGACAACTCCACAGCTCCCATTGGGCAGGAACCATGACAAATGGGAGCTGTGGGGTTGATGCCTGGGGCGCCAAGCTTCACTGGGTAAAGGAGGTCCCAAGATATCATTCAAACCATGACAAATAACACAGGTTACTGGAGATCTGCCAATGCCAGTGTCTAGTTGCTAGCCCAGAAGCCAGAGGAGCTGCACCATGGTGGGGAGGTCGAGGAGCTGCCTGGCATGGACGCTTTGCCTGGTGTCAGGGGCGAGGCGCTGGGCAGAGACGTTACAGGGGAGAGGTGCTCGATTATTGCCCCGATGTCCTTGGCAGCCAGCTGTAGCCAGGCAGAGAGCGGCTCTAACCCCATAGACTGCCGGGCAGGAGCCGAGCTGCACTGGACAGAGACTGGTTCTCCCCAGCCTTGCCAGCCCTTCCTTCGTGGGCAGGTCTCCAGAGAGCCAGAGCAGCCTTGCCCGTAGCTCCCGCTCTCGCTCCAGCCCCCTGGCTCTGCCGTAGTACTGAGCCCGGGCTCTGGTCTCCATATGCTTAGGGCTGCCCTGGTTCCCTGCAGCAGCTGCCATTTCACTTTGCTCTCTAGAGGCATTTCTGGGCCTGTCCCTGCAATTCGCTGGCTCTCTGCAGCCCGCTTTGTCTCGCAGACTCTTTCAGCAGGAAGTTTGAAACCAGATTCCTGACTACCTGGCTCCTGCTGCCCTCTGAGTGCTCAGCTGCCCTGATCTCACTCGCCATGGTCCTGGCCCCGGCACAGCCCCGGCGTTGGGAGTCCAGCCTTTCCGCTCTGCTGGGCATAGGGGGGTTAGCGCTTGCCCAGCTTTCAGGCTGGTTAAATGGTGCAAACCCAGCCTGTGAAGGCCAGGCCAGGCCAGGGCAGGCAGGGCCCAGGCAGGGCTGTTGCATTAGAACAGTGGGTTTATTGAGGACACAGGCATGGCTGATGGTGCAGTCAATGGAACAGCCTGGCCCAAGGCTCCTGTCTTATGGCCAGGGGGCGTCTCACCAGGGAAGAACTTTCCCTTCCCAGCTCACAAAGGCCCCGTTCTCCTTCTTGGAGAGTGTGCGGATCCCTCAGATGCTCGCATCCACCGTCAGTGGGGCCTGCACAGGGCAAAGGAGAGTGAGAGGAAGGAGCCTGGTGGGAGGGGAGAAAAGAGCACCCACAGGGTCAGCTTAGGAGAAAGGAACCTGTCAGAGGGTGACTGGTCCTCTCAGGGGAACTGGGCCTAGCCCCATCTCTGGCTGATCAGCTGCAGCTGCGGGGCAGAGATCAGACAGCTTGGACATCCCCTGCAAGGGTATAATCAGGAAGGCCAAAGCACAACTGCAGTTGCAGCTAGCGAGGGATGTGAAGGGTAACAAGAAGGGGTTCTACAGGTATGTTAGCAACAAGAAGAAGGTCAGGGAAAGTGTGGGACCCTTAATGAATGAGGGAGGCAAGCTAGTGATAGATGATGTGGAAAAAGCTGAAGCACTCAGTGCTTCACAGATGAGGTCAGCTCCCAGACTGCTGCACTGGCTAGCACAATATAGTGAGGAGGTGAGCAGCCCTCAGTGTTGAAAGAACAAGTTAAGAACTCTTTAGAAAAGCTGGAAGTGCACAAGTCCATGGGGACGGATCTAATGCATCCGAGGGTGCTAAGGGAGTTGGCTGATGTGATTGCAGAGCCATTGGCTATTATCTCTGAAAATTCGTGGTGATGGGGGCAGGTCCTGCACAATTGGAAAATGGCAAATATAGTGTCCATCTTTAAAAAAGGGAAGAAGGAGAATCTGGGGAACTATAGTCTCTCCTCAATCCCTGGAAAAATCAAGGAGCAGGTCCTCAAGGAGCTCATTTTGAAGCTTTTGGAGGAGAGGAAGGTGATCAGGAACAGTCAACATGGATTCACCAAGGGCAAGTCATGCCTAACCTACCTGATTGCCTTCTATGAGGAGATAACTGGCTCTGCGGATATAGGGAAAGTGGTGGCCGTGATGTACCTTGACTTTAGCAAAGCTTTTGATATGGTCTCCCACAGTATTATTGCCAGCAAGTTAAAAAAGTACGCATTTCGATGAATGGACTATAAGGTGGATAGAAAGCTGGCTAGATCGTCGGGCTCAGTGGGTAGTGATCAATGGCTCCATGTCTAGTTGGCAGCCGGTATCAAGCAGAGTGCCCCAGGGGTTGGTCCCGGGTCTGGTTTTGTTCAATATCTTCATTAATGATCTAGATGATGGGACGGCTGGGGCACATGACTTATGAGCAAAGGCTGAGGGAACTGGGCTTATTTAGTCTGCAGAAGAGAAGAGTGAGGGGGGATTTGATAGCAGCCTTCAACTACTTGAAGGGGGGTTCCAAAAAGAATGGATCTCAGCTGTTCTCAGTGATGGCAGATGACAGAACAAGGAGTAATGGTCTCAAGTTGCAGTGGGGGAGGTTTTGGTTGGATATTAGGAAAAACTATTTCATAATGAAGGTGGTGAAGCACTGGAATGGGTTTACCGAGGGAGGTGGTGGAATCTCCTTCCTTAGAGGTTTTTAATAGCCGGCTTGACAAAGTCCTGGCTGGGACATGATTTAGTTCGGGTTGGTCCTGCTTTGAGTAGGGGATGGGACTAAATACCCTCCTGAAATCTCTTCCAACCCTAATATTCTATGATTCTATGGTCCTCACAGGAGCCTTAGTGACCGGGAGAGAGCCGGGAGGTGGTAGGCTCCGGCAGGGGAAAGCAGCCGGTTCATGTGTGACTCAGGCTCAGTGCAGTACTGCTGGGAGCAGGTTGGGAAGGAGAAGAGAGCACAGAGGGTCGGCTGGAGGCCCAGGCACATGAGCTGTGGACAGGAATCCTGTAGGGGTAGCCAGGTCCCTGCAGCAGACCCCGGGCTGGGGAAAAGGCCAGAAGTGAGAAGCTGAACTTGTGTTAAATGGTTTGATTTGGAAGGGAAGGGAATGGAGCACAAGGACCTCAGAGCAGCCAGTCTTGGCCATTCTGCCCCATGGACCCAAATGTGACACACGCCCCCCCTTTCATATCTCTCCACCCCTTATGACAGCCAAGGAGAGTCAGTGCCGGGGGAGAGCCATTGCCGAGTCTCCTTTCACCTTGTTCCAGCCAAGGGCCAGCTACACCAGCTGCCACTCTGGCTACACAAACCCTGCCTGCTACACTGGCTCTAACAGCTGGGCCTCTCCAGCCTGACAGCCCGGGCATCCCTGCCTCACACTGCTCGGTGCTCCGGACACGGCTTCCTTTCTTCCCCTGCCTCTCACCCAAGGAACTGAGGACGAGCTCCCAAGGGACTGGGAGCAGAGATTCAGAGTGAGTCCCGAGAGCTGCCCCTGCAGCTGAGACAGGTTCTCAGCTCACCTTGGCCATCCCCAGGCCCAGTCAGCTGCCACTGCTGGGGAGCGATAGAGAAAGCAGCTGGTGCCCTCGCACAGCTGCAGCTCAGCACACACTGCACTCACTTCACAGCAAAGTTAGCCTGTCCTGTGAATCACACCTAAGGAAGGCTGGGCTGCTGCTGGGAAGGAAAAGGTAGAGGGAGAAGGGACCAGAGATGCTGAGGAACATGAGACCAGGCGTGGCATGTTTGTAGAAATTTTTACGGTGCCCAGAACCTGCCCCTCTCCAAACTCCGCCCCCTCCAAACTCCCCTCCCAACCTGCCCAAGGCTCTGGGAGGGAGTTTAGGTGAGAGAGGAGGTCTGGGGTGCAGGGTGAAGGCCCCTGATTGGGGTGCAGGCTCTGGGAGGGAGTTTGGGGATGGGAGGGGTGCAGAAGGATGAGGTGCAGGCATGAAGGCTGTGGTTGCAGATGAAGGGTTTGGGCTGTGAGAGGGGCTCAGTTCAAGAGGAGGAGTGTGGGGGTGAGGGCTCTGGCTGAGACTGGAGATAAGGTGTTTGGGGTGCTGGAGGGGCTCAGGGTTTGGCCAGATAGTTGAGGATGCGGTGGGGGTGAAAGCTCTGGCTGGGGTGTGGGCTCTGGGGTGGGGCAGAGCTGGAGATGAGTTTTGGATGCAGGCAGGCTGCTCCAGGACAGGGGCCAGAGAGGAGGACTCCCCTAGCCCTTTCCCTGCCAGCAGCAGCAAGCTCTGGGGGAGGAGCCCCCCTTTCCTGCCCCATCTCGCAGCAGTACACAGTCACACTTTCTTTCCTATAGAAATCATTAATGTACTTATTTTCTTTTTCTTCATCTATACACAAGCTGGGATATCTGAACCCTTTTGTTTCTGACAGAGATGTAATTTTATGTACTCTGAAAACAGTTTGTCAGATTTTTCTTCAAAATGCCAGATTTAGTAGATTTTAGCCACCGTATACCCCTTCAGTATGGCTGCATTTATTCCACTGTGCACCAAGTCCCAGGATGGCCCTCTCCTTCTCAGTATGGATGCACATCTCCTGCTAGTGAGTTTCTGCATGGGTTCGGCATAGGGGGAACATAAGTTTGCCACCCCCTCAGACAGGTAACAATGGGAAAGAGAGGCCTCTTGGGAGGTACATTATAAGTTTTGCAATTCCAAAATAATTTGTGAGGGGTCTACATTTGTTCTAAACACTATCAGGGTGTCCAATAGGGTATTCTTTGGTTTTGTTTATGAAAGGCTCCAGGCTGATCAAATCATAATAGTGGATTTCTTCACCAGGGTTAGGTTTGTAATACAGGAAGATAGCTTTAGACCTCCCCCCTCAAAAGAGCATCCCTAGGCACCGGAGTCTGAGGCAACTGGGCTTTGTTTAAGAATCTGCAGGCTCCCTATCTGCTTCTATCATTACTTCCCAGGGTCCTGGCCAATGTCTCCTCCAATTTTTTCCATCTATGTGTGGAATGAATTTTGTTATGTGCACCGACGTACTGTGTGGCTGTGTGCCACCAGTAGAAACAAAAAACCTAGATATAACAGTGACCATAGGGATAATTACTCCAACCAGGACAAATTAATTAGGCATTTTAGAATCTACTACTCAAAGAATTAAATTTAAATGTAGGATAGAAACAAATAATTATGAAATACATTGACCAGCCAAAGAACTAAAATAACTCACTCTGAAAGGATAAAATTACAGAGAATATATGCGCATTGCAGGAAGGACTAAGGAGTAACAACCAACAACAATAACACAAGCATGTGTTGGGAAGTAAGTGTGAAAGACTGTGTGTGTGTTTCACTCAGAGACTCTGTGTGTGTGTGTGTACACGTACAGACAGTGTGTGTGCGCGGTAATCCTCAATGCCTGTGAGGAAACTATAGGCTACCACACCAGAAAACATCAGGACTGGTTTGACAAGAATGATGCTGAAATTGAGCAACTCAGCAATGAGAAGAGAATAGCATTTCACGCTTGGTAGAATGACATAAATTGTAATATAAAGAAAGAAGCCCATGTCAAGGCGAGGGCGGAAGTACAATGTAAAACCAGAGATCTTAAGAACAAATGGTGGACTGAGGTACCGCAAGAACTCCAACATATCGTGGACATCCACAATACATGTGGTTTCTTTAGTGCCACCAAGGCTGTTTATGGGCCAGTTTGTTATGGTATGAACCCTCTTCGCTCTAAGGATGGAACCACACTTCTGAAGGACAACGAAGCCATCAATTCTCGCTGGAAAGAACATTTTGAAGCTCTCCTTAACCGTAATTCTATGGTTGTAGATAAGTACTTGAGCAAATCCCTCAATGACCATTTAGGGATGAGCTCGGAGACCTTCCCAGTTTGTATGAGGTACACAATGCCACCATGCAGAAGAAGAACAAGGCAGCAGGTCTAGACGGGATACCTCCTGAAATCTTCAAATACGGTGGACCAGAGCTAATTTGGCAGCTTTACCTGCTTATCCTTAAATTCTGGATAGAGGAAGAGATACCCAGTGAAATGAGGGATGCCTTGTGTGACGAACTGGGAATGTTCTTAATGTTTTCTCTGAATACTGTCTTGGTGCCTCAGTGTCCCCTAGGCAGTTCTTAAGTATCTGGGAGAACAAAGGGCCAGTGCACCTAAATGCCTGGCACTCGGTCTCCAGCAACTGATGGCCTGGGCCCCTTCTCTGCAAAAGTGCCAGCTGAAGGTGTTGGAGACAAAGAGGTCAGGTGACCTCCTGGCCAGGGAAAGGAACTGAGCAGAGGAGGAGGGGCTGGAGGGGTGGTTAGTCTGGAGCTGCCTGGGGACGAGGAGTGAAGTGCAGACCTGGGGGTCTTGCTCACTGACCCCCAGAATGGACCCGGCCGAGGGGTCCGGTTCGCTGTATCTACAAGCTCTGTTTTAGACCCTGTTCCTGTCATCGAATAAACCTCTGTTTTACTGGCTGGCTAAGAGTCACGTGTGACTGCAAAGTGGGGGTGCAGGACCCTGTGGCTTCCCCAGGACCCTGCCTGGGTGGGCTCACTGTGGGAAGCGCATGGAGGGGCAGAGGATGCTGAATGCTCCAAAGAGAGACCCAGGAGGTGAAGTCGTGTTGCTCCAAGGGAGAGGAGGCTCCCCAAAGTCCTGACTGGCTTTGTGGGGAGCTCTTCCAGAGCATCGCCCGGTGACTCTGTGACAACAGGTGGCAGCGGTGGGATGTACTGCACCCTGTGAATGGTGCTGCTTGCAGTAAGTGACTGGGGAGCAGTAAAACAAACGGGGGATAATGAGGATCAGGCATGCTGAAGGCTCAGAGAGGGACGGTTTCAGGGGGCAGTTAACCTCTGGGAGTGTGTGACCAGTGAGAAGGACTGTTGGAGTAACGGGATCCCCCTGAGGACTGCAGCGAGCAGTCTCAGGGGCGGAGGAGCTTGCCGCTCAACCCTGGGAGAGAGAAGGATTTTTGCAGTAGCAGGGTTCCCCTGGGGATTGCAGAAGCAGTCCCAGGGGCGGAGGAGTCTGCAGCTCGACCCTGGCAAAGAGGTGGTGATCACAAGAAGGGCTGGCACACCAAGGGTTCTTCCTGGAAACCATGGGGGAGCCAAGAGCACACAGGCCTGTGAGTCCAGAGCCACTTGGGAACAGTGAAGTGATGGCCTATCACGAGCTCCTTAAGAAGGACATTGTGATCCTGTGCACAAAGAGAGGGTTACGCATGGAGAAGTTCACCAAGGCACAGTTAATCGTGCAGTTGGAGGAGAAGAACCACTCTGAGGAGCAGATTCCTGACCCAGATGGGGCTACAAGAGGATCTGGGAGCAGCTGGAGCAGCAGCCAGACATCCTCGAGAGTCTGGTCCCCAACCAGACGAGGGTCTTCACGATCGGATTCCCCATCAGGGGATCGGAGATGGATGGGATGGGAGCAGAGCCCGAGAGAGCGAGAGGACCATGAGAGAGAGCAAGAGCCCAAGGAAAAGCTGCAGGAGAAGCAAGAGCAGCATGGCCTGGCAATGGTGGAGCAGAGAGACATAGGGGGCTGCCCAGGGGTCAGTGGGGAAACACGCCTGGTGGGGCGAGACCCTGGGACAGAGAGAACTGTGGTGGTGCAGCCCCAGAAGCTGAGAGGCTGTGGGACCTGGGTGAAGATCCCTGGGGTGAAGCCCCTCGCGCTGCCTATGGCCTGGATCCTTGTGCAGACCCAGGAGGGGTCGGGCTGGCTGGTAGTTGGGGCTTTCCAGAATATCAGCTGGGAGGCCCTGTTGGGGGGTGACTGTGTCTCTTTGGGAGAGGATCCAGGCCCTGCTCCTGTAACCGCCGAGGATTTGAATTTAAATCCAGGGAACCAATTGGCTAAGATGGAAATGGTCAGTGAAAATGCAAATGACCTGGCTGGCAGGAGGCAGAGGCTGCTGGGCTCAGGATACCTGCCAACCTGTAACCAGCCCCCTGGGGCTGAGGGGGAGGGAGAGATGCTCCCCGCCCCCCTGCACACCGGAGAGGGGGCTCATACTAGCTCTGATGCTGTGGCCAGAGCAGAGAGCTCACTGCCTGCCCCCACTGGGACAGCAAGGGCAGCGCTGAGCACGGGGGGAGCTGAGACCCCAGCTGAGTGGGGGGACACCCAGGCAGGGCAGGTCGTCTGCCAACCAGGTTTGCCTGGTCCAGATGTGCTGCTGGGAAGTGATTACACAGGAGGGAGGGAGTTACCAGGGACAATGCTCAGGGGGGCTGTGACCCCAGGCCCAGCCAGCGAGAGGGAGCAGGTCCCACTCCCTGCCCCAGCAGCTGAATTCCAGACCGAGCTGCAGAGGGATCCGTCCTTGGAGAAGCTGGGGGAACTTGCTGGCCACAGAGCTGCAAACCCCCTTGGGGAAGGCTGCAGGGACAGAGTCCTGTGGGAGAAGGGATTCCTGTCCCAGGAATGGGCTTCCCAAGGGGAAGTAGAACTGGGGGGAATCGGGAGGCAGCTGGTGGTACCCCAGGAATCCACAGGGTTCTTCCCTCTCAAGCTGCTGGATGGGAGGAGAGTGAGGGGACCCCTGGACCTGAAAGGGGAGGATTGGGAGGAGAAGGGGGAAGACCCCCTGGTGGATCTCTTCCCTGACGTGGGAGCCAATCTCCCCATCAGGTGTTCCCCGTTTAGAGTCACTGGGAAAGCAGCCCAGATCCTGGAGAGAGAGGTCAAGGACATGCTGGCTTTAGATGGGATCCAGCCGTTTTACAGCCCATGGGCCTCACCTGTGGGGCTGATCCCCAAGGTAGACAGGATGATCTGGTTTTGTGGGGGCTATCAGAAGCTTAAAGCCATTACAGTGTCCGAGGCCGACCCCATGCGTAGGCCTGGGGAGATTCTAGACAAGCAGAGGGGGATGGAGAACTTGGCCCTGGCAGACACTGATAACATGTGCATCTTTAGCCAGACCTGGGAGGAACAGGTGTCCCAGGTGAAGAGGGGGCTGGACTGCCTCAAGGAGGTGGGACTGATGGTAAAAGCTGGAAAGTGTAAGGTGGGTATGGCAGAGGTGTTGTATCTGGGCCACAAGGTGGGGAGCGGCTGCCCAAGCCCAGAGCTGGTCAAGCCCAAGATGGAGGCTCTTAACAAAGAGATCCCAAATCGCAGCCCAGAGTGCTGGGAGAGGACCCCATCCCAGTTTGAACCCCAGGGGTATTGGGGTAGCAAAAGGGTTCAAGCTGCATAAACCTTCCCACATGCGGCCTGCAAGTGCCATCAAGCACACTTGACCTAAGGGAGGGCGTGAGACTGGACTGTCCTGGTGTAACTCACACCAAGGAATGGGAGAGATGCTGGGGCATCCATGGGAACGTTGGTGGGTTCGAACTTCCGCAGGTCACTGGCTGAAGTGACCTCGCTCAGTTTGGTCTCGAAGGGGGGAGAGATGTGACGAACTGGGAATGTTCTTAATGTTTTCTCTGAATACTGTGTTGGTGCCTCAGTGTCCCCTAGGCAGTTCTTAAGTATCTGGGAGAACAAAGGGCCAGTGCACCTAAATGCCTGACCCTCTGTCTCCTAGCAACTGATGGCCTGGGCCCCTCCTCTGCAAAGGTGCCAACTGAAGGTGTTGGAGACAAAGAGATCAGGTGACCTCCTGGCCCGGGGGAAGGGGCTGAGCAGAGGAGGAGGGGCTGGAGGGGTTTTCAGTCTGGAGCTTGCTGGGGAGGAGGAGTGTAGTGCAGACATGGGGGTGTGGCTCACTGCCCCCCAGAATGGACCCGGCCGAGGGGTCCAGTTCGCTGTATCTACAAGCTCTGTTTTAGACCCTGTTCCTGTCATCGAATAAACCTCTGTTTTACTGGCTGGCTAAGAGTCACGTGTGACTGCAAAGTGGGGGTGCAGGACCCTGTGGCTTCCCCAGGACCCCGCCTGGGTGGGCTCACTGTGGGAAGCGCATGGAGGGGCAGAGGATGCTGAATGCTCCAAAGAAAGACCCAGGAGGTGAAGTTGTGTGAGCTTCCTGCCATGAACAAGTCTGCTCCAAGGGAGAGGAGGCTACCCAAAGTCCTGACTAGCTTTGTGGGGAGCTGTTCCAGAGCATCGCCCGGTGACTCCGTGACACCTTGATTGTCACCCTCTTCAAGAAAGGGGATAAAGTGGATTGTGGAAATTATCATGGTATCTCCCTCTTTAGCCACTGCAGGCAAAGTTCTGGCACAGATCCTTGCAACCCACTTTCTGCCCCTGTCTGAAGAAATTTTACCGGAGTCAGAGTGGTTTCCAATGATGTCATGGAACTGCGGATATGATCTTCACAGCATGGCAGCTGCAAGAAAAGTGTCGGGAGCAAAAGCAACCACTGTACACGGCTTTTATTGATCTAACTAAAGCCTTTGATTCAGTGAATTGCCGTGCCCTTTGGACAGTACTTTCTAAGAGCGGATGTTCTGATAAATACATCAATGTCCTAAAAGTGGTTCATGATAACATGAAAGTGACTGTTCTGAGCAGCACTGGCTCCCAGAGTGAACCTTTCAAAGTACAAACAGGCGTCAAACAGGGCTGTATCATCACTCCAACAGTGTTTGGGGGTTTTATTGCTCACTCTTTACCTAATTGCAGGAAGTTTACAGCTGGCATTGAAATCATTTACAGAATGTTTGATCACTTGCTACTCTCAGTCTGTGAATCCCAGTCATCTTCAACAGAGAAACACTAGCTCCCACTGAATCACTAAAAACAAAGGGCACATTTTCAGACACACCAGGCTGGCTCTGAACAACGCTTCCTTCCACTCCTTGTCTTTTTTCCTCTTAAATTTGATTTTAAAAATCTGAAAATATAAAGTATTATTAGTACCCAGCAGCGTCTGGATTTCTCTTCCTTCCATTCATGTCAACAAAAGGGCTCTGAGGATGCAGGGGTCTTGGGCAGAGGGGTTACCCTTGGGTCTGATGAGTGTCTCCTGGTTCTACAGAGAAGAGACCCCCTCTGGCTGGGGAGTGGTGGTGGCTGAAGACTATGCTCTGCATAATGGTACACCTTGCACATCTGCCAATTGCAGCATGCCCAGCACCCGGCTATGCACTGGGTGGTTGTGGTTGGGGCCTGGCAGCAGAGGTCTCTGAGCAAAAGCTAGAAGCAACCTCCCTGCACTCATGAGGCCAACTTTCAAGAGAACTCAACGCACTGTCACCAATCTCTCAGCATGCAAAATAGCATGAGTCATGCCATTTAAGAAATAACATTTCCAGCTCTCTTTTGTTGTCTACTGAGTACTGAGCCTTCAGGAGTCACATTTTCAAGCATTTGCCCCAACCACAAGAGCTAATACTTTTACTTGTTTAAATGAAAGCTGAGCGCCTCCCACAATCCCATGACTCCAGCAGCTGGGGCTTTAAGGAAAACAAATATTGGGGGACTCAGCACTACTGTCAGTATGATGGATGATGCTCTTATGTTGAATGGGGCTGGAGGAAGATGGTGTTTTCTACATGCTGCTGACTGGGTGCTGGGAGCATGGAAGTGAGATCACCAGTGAGACACCAAGACGTGGGGAGGGGGGTAAAGTCCAGCTGTAAGTGTCCTGGCCCCCAGAGGCTAGCTCAGCCCTGCAGCATGTCTCCCATCAGAGACAGGCGTGACAGTGCTGGGCAGATGCAAGAACATGTCAGCAAGCCTCGAGAGACTATCCCTCGCACTAATATTTATCTAGCATGCGTTACAATTGTGCTGGCCAAAGTCCATTTCTTCTGTGAACAGTGAGGGGCAGAGATGGCTCCCCTGGCTCAGAATGTCTTGGTGACCGGATCCAATCAGGGTATTGGGCTGGAGCCGATCAGGCAGCTAGTGGAGGGTCCAGACCCCCCCGAACACATCTTTCTACCTACTGAGACCTGGATGGATCAAGAGGAAAGGTATGAGAGCCAGGTGAGGGCTGGGGGGTCAGAGAGGAGGTCTCCAAAGCAGCCATATGGGAAAGGGGTTTGTTTATCTCAGGAGTAGGCAACCTATGGCACACATGCCAAAGGCAACATGCAAGCTGATTTTCAGTGGCACTCACACTGCCTGGGTCCTGGCCACCGGTCTGGGGGGCTCTGCATTTTAATTTAATTTTAAATGAAGCTTCTTAAACATTTCAAAAACCTTATTTACTTTATTTACAACAATAGTTTAGTTATCTATTATAGACTTGTAGAAAAAGACCTAAATTAGAGTGAATAAATGAAAACTCAGCACACCACTTCTGAAAGGTTGCTGACCCCGGTCTAACCCAATGGGCCCCCAGTGCTCCGAGCCTCCAGGGCACGTGTTCCCCTCAAGGCACTGAGCGGAACCAGCAACAGTTATGGAGATGCTTTGTGCGATTGCTGGCAGGGTAGGCTGGGCACTCTTGGCTGCAGCTGGAACTGGCACTAGGAACGTCTGCATTAGAGTCTCTGTTGAGCAGCAGGCTCCTTCCCAGCCCCTCAGCTGCAGCTGTTGGGTCTCCAATTCAGCACTAAGGTTTGCGCCGCGGTTAGGGCTGATGGAAACAAATGAGGGGGCAAAGCAGGCTGGGCTAGTGGCAGCGATTGCTAAGCTGGCCCTTCAGCACTAGCCCATGTGTAATTCACCACCCGTCCTTGCTGCCCAAGGGCGCGTGGGGAGGGTTTGACTCCAGCTTACATTTCTCTTCTGCCCCTTTTGTTAACCTCAGGGCTGCAGAATCTAGGCTGGGAGGAGGGACTGTGCCCTGCAATAGGAGACTTCTGCTGTGTCTACTCCCCAGCACTGACAGAGGGTCTCCTCTTGATCTCCCTCTGCATCTAGGGAGGTCCAGCTGCATTGCCCATAAACCTCTCTCGAGACAACTTATGGAGCTGAGCCTGGCAGAGACACTCGGGGTTTAACCTCGTTAGTTCCCGTGTGCTTTGGAAGCTGGCAGGAAAGACGCCACCTGCGAGTGTAAAACTGCCACCGGCACAGTTGATTCTAGGGCTTAATCATACCAAACATTGGTGACTTCAATGGAGCTGCACCAACTCCACCGCCTGAAGAGCTGGCCAAGTATAAGGAATGTGTAAGGGTCCAGGCAGACGCTGTGCAGAGGTAGCTGTATGTCCAGCTGCCTGGCTGTGCGGGTGTCTGTGCACTTGGGGGCGGGGCTAGGGCATCGCTTGCAGGGGCCGGAATAGGGGATGTGCCATTATTTGTGCTCTATTCGGACTTACTGTTCTAATTCCAGCTTCTTTTCTTGCCCCTTTTCCAGGCCCTGCAGGAACTGGCTGCCAAGTACCCTCCCGTGAGGCTGATTCAGCTAGGTATGGAATGATCATCCTGCACTGCACGCTCTGTGTGCTCAGCCTCAGTTAGTAAAGGGATTCCTCCTCTTGCTTCATACACCCAAGAAGTATCATTCCTCTGTCCCCAGGTCTCACCCCTTGAACTGTATCAGGTACTAAAGTCAGGCGATTCAAGCAGCATTAAGGCTCATCCTCCTCAATTATCTACTTTAAATAATAATCCAAATAAAACTTGCTACATTGGAAAACAATTGGCATTTTGTCCTGGGGATACAAAAGTCCCAAAAGGGTCAACATCTTTTTTAAAATGGTTCCGACATAACAAAAGTTAGAATGAAAAAATGTAATTGTAAGGAATTATGCAAATTAACAAAATTTAAAATAAATAAAATAAAAGGCCAGAAAATTGTAACTATATTAAGGTAAATTCTCAGGAAAGAGTTTAAAGAGCCCAGCCTAAAAAATTAAAGAACAGTATCAAAATACAATAAAAAAGCAACTGGTATTGTTGCAACTACTGTAAGTTAAAAACAAGGTTGCCCAAAACAATGTAGTTACGAGAAAGAAAATTCCTTTAAAAAAAGTCCAAAAATCTTTAACTGCTCAAGTGGTATAATTTTTTTTTTAAAAGTTAATTATAAAAAAAAATCACAGTCTTGAAAAAAGTAATAAAATTGCATAAAAATAGTAAGAATCTGGGGGTTTCCCAGCCTCTCTTAAAATGGCCCCCTCCTTAAACACAAAATCTTTAAATAAAGGCAACCAGTTAAAAAACAATAAAGTAACACAAATACTCCTGTGCTACGAACACAAATAGTAAGCAAGCCTACAATGATTAGCCCCAAAATTTGGCATTTAAGTCAAATAATTAAGTTGACTCCACCAAGTGCTAATGTTAATTCTTACCTAACTGTAACAAAAAAAATTAGCTACAACTTTCAAGCCAAAAGGGATTAATTCTCACAAACTTAAATAAAATACAGCTATTAAAGCCCGTATTTAAAACTGCAAAAACAAAGTCCATTAGCAAAACTTTACAAGAAACAGAGGATGGGAACTTTAAACATTTTCTAAGAGGCTGGCAAACACTCCCTGTACTAATCAGGTGAACCATAAAAACGAAGGCACACTTACTTTGCAGGCCAAAAAACCAAAAACCAAACCCTCAGTATAAGAGGCATGTTTTTAAGATGCTTTTTATGCAGGGCCCCAGTCTTCAAATACCAAGTCTTGCTTAAACAAGTAACCCTAAAACAAACTAAAAAAATACAACTAACCAAACAAGGGGATAAAATAAACAAAGCTAATCTTTTGTCTCCACCTAAGTAACTCCCAATAACTAACAAAGAAGTAAACATAGCGCTACTCAAATGGGTTAAACCACACAAAAATGTGGGTTTTGAAAGCAAAGACACCTGCTGTCAGGGACCGGGATGTGGGCAGTCCTGCCTAGTGGCTGGAGCAGGAGTCAGTAGCCAGGAATCCGAGCCCAGGGTCAGAGCCGGAGTGAAGGTGTGCCTACGCTGCAAAGAAAAACACATGGCGTCGAGTCTGAGAGACCAGGTTATATGACTCAGGGCTGCAGGACTTAGGAAATGGGGGTAAAAATAGCAGTGTAGCCCCAGGCGCGGACTCCGGGGTGCTCCGGGGCTCAAGCACACGCTGAAAAAGCCAGGGGATGCTCAGCCCCCCCAAGCCGCAGTCAGAGGCGGCGCATGACTCCTGCGTTTGGGAAGGCCGGGTGGGAGTGCCAGAAGCTCACTAGCAGTGGAGGGAGGGGGGCCACTGGTGCCCAGACAATAGCCCTGCCCCCTACTCCGCCCTGCGGCCTTGCTCCTGCTTGACCCCCAATATCCCTCCCTTGCTCCAGCCTCCCTCTGCCCTGAAGCCCCACTTCCGCTCTGCCTCTTCCCCCAAGGCCCCACTTCTGCTCCGCCTCTTCATGGACCTCTCCGCCTCCTCCCCTGAGGCCCCACTGCCTGCTCCTCTCCCCCCTCCTGCCAGGCCCCCACCCCCACTCTGCTTCTCCCCCCAAAGGCCCCCTGCCCACTAAAAACAATGATAGGAGAGCCAGCTCCAGGCACCAGCTTACCAAGCAGGTGCTGGGGCGGCCACTCCGGAGAGGGGCGGCACGTCCAGCTATTCGGCGGAGGGTCCTTCACTCCCGCTCGGAGAGAGGGACCTCCTGCTAAATTGCCGCAGATCGCGATCGCGGCTTTTTTGTTTTTTGGCTGCCTGGGGCAGCAAAACCCCTGGAGCCGGCCCTGAGTGATGGACACATGTTCAATGACTATAATATGAAAGTGTATAATTATGCTGAAAATAGCCTCCCCCAAAAACTGGCAGAGGCCCCCCAAAAACACACACTCTCTTCTTCAAAAGCAGCCACTGGCAAAAACAAAAGTCAGGCCCTGTGAGTGCAGGTGTTCCCGCTGGGTCCAGAGCTGGGCTCTGACGCCCTCCCCTCTTGCTGAGGGCCAGCCCCCCCCCCAAGACTCCGACACCCTCCCCCCCTCGCTGGTGGCCAGCCCCCCACCCCCGGCTCCAACCAGCTCAGGAACATCTACACTGATATTTTTAGCCCTGCAGCCTGAGCCCTGCAAGCCCAAGTCTGAGGCTTGGTGCTGCAGGTTTGTCTTTGCGGCGTAGACAGGCACCAGAGCCCAGGCATAGGAGCCGAAGGTCAGGAGTGACTTACCTGGAGCAAGGCAGCGCTGGGGACAAGCAGGCGCAGGAACTACTGTAGCCCTGAGTAGCCAGCACCCTGCTTCTGCTCCTGGGCTTAAGAGTGGGTCTGTTGGTCCCCTCAGCCCATTGGGGGGTTTGGCCAATCACACAGCTCAGCTGGGACCCAGCTGTGCTTGTTACCTGCCCGCTAAACCCGCAGGCTGGCTAAGCAGGCTGTCTGGGGCTCGGACTCCTGACTCCTGTCCCCTTTCCTCTCCATCCTCCTCCTCCTCCTCCTCCGCTGCAGAGCCCAGAATGACACAGGTCTCCAGGCAAGCTAACCCTGGCTGATCCTTGCCACACAGATATAAATAAATTGTGGTGCACAAAACCCCTAAACATTTGTTTAATTTAACAGTCCCGGCCGGGTAACAACACTTTTAAGGCAACACTAAAAAACATTCAATGAATTCCTCTGGCTAAGTCCAGTGGCAAAGTCGTTACTTCCTCATAACTTCTCCAGGAAAGAAAATACATTTTAACGAAACCGCATTTCCAATTCAATTCACTTGCCATTTGGCTTTGGGCGGTCCAGGTGTAAAGGATTTGCATTCCTTTATGTTTTTAGAAACACTAAAATCCCTTCTAGCAGCAAGTTTCCTGACCCACATTAAAGACAGCATTAATTTAAAAAGGAAATTTTACAGTTAAAAGTAAAATAGTTTTCTCAGGAGAGTGAGTTTTAATCCATTTGTGCAGCCTGGTCAGAAGGTTTTCAAAAATATCCACCAAAGAAAACAACCCAAAATCCTTCCCTCCCCATGAGAAAAAGGGGAAGGAGGGCATCCAAAAATTTAGGAAAGTACCTTCTCCTCTTCCTCCTCTTCTCCACCCTTTCCCCCTCCCTCTCCTGTCCCACTCCCTTGCACATCCTGCTCCTGCCTGATCCCAAATGTCTACACCACAATTTTACAGTCTTCTAGCCCGAGCCCGAGTCAGCTGATACTGGCCAGCCATGGGGGTTGAATTGCAGTGTAGACATACCCACACAGGGCAAAGAGTCAAGCATGCTTCTGTCAGCTTTGCTAATGTCCTTCAGGACACTGTGCTAGAAGGACTCCTTCAGCTGGCTCACATTGCGTCTCCACTGGGGGCTCTGTTATACCGGAAAAGTCTCTGTAGCCTAAACAAGCCCCAAACTAAACTGTGGCTTGTAACTGAATGGAAAGGCTTATCCTTCTTTATGTGCACCTACCGTGCATTACCAGTAACAGCAAGAAGGCCGGGGTGCAGGAACAATTTGTATGGTGGGGGTGCTGAGAGCCACTGCACTGAAGTGTAAACCCTGGATATAATGGAAACCACTTCAAGGCAGGGGGTCTGGAGCACCCCTAGTTCCAGCACCTATGAAGAAAGTTGTCATTCCAGGACCAAACCCTGGCATTACATTAATAAAAATACCCCAAACATCAAAATCCCTCCCTAAAATCCTAATTGCTTAATCCTTCATTCTCTTGGCTCTGGTCTTCCCCCGGGGATGAGACCTCTTGCCTCTGTTGGAGTGAGACTCTTGTCTGGAGCCAGGGGCTTGGAGGGGTCTGGTCGCTGCAACCCTTGCAGGGACAGGAAGCAATCCTTGCAAAGTGAGGCTTCCTGCCAGTGTCTGGGAGACACTGCCCGCTGCCCCAAGTACCAGCTCCGCACTCCCATTGGCCGGGAACCACAGATAATGGGAGCTGTGGGAGGTGGTGCTGTCATAAACAGATAGCTAAGGGTTAATGTCTCTTTCACCTGTAAAGGGTTAACAAACAGTGACCTGCAACACCTGACCAGAGGACCAATCAGGAGACAATATACTTTCAAATCTGGGTGGAGGGAAGTTTGGGTGTCGGTCCTTTGTTCTTAGTCTGTTGTCTCTCTGGGCTCTGAGAGTGACCACGCGTATCTACAGGCTCTCTAATCTTCTGTTTCCAATTTGTAAGTACAAAGGTAGAAAGACAGTATAGTCTTTTAAATTGTTTTCTGTATTTGCAAACATGTAGTTTGCTGGAAATATTTTAAAATGTATTTTTTCTGGATAAGGCTGTTTTTCCATTTTCTATAAGCTGAAAGACCCTGTAATATTCCATCTTAAATTTACAGAGATTATTTTTACTCTTTTTGTCTTTTATTAAAAACTTTCTTTTTTAAAGATGTAGTTGATTTTTTACTCCTTGTTAATGCTAAGGTATTGAGTCTGTACTCCCCAAGGACTTGGTGGGAGGGAAAGGTAAATTTCCTCTTTGTGTTAGATTCACGGAGCTTGAATCTCTATTGCCTCTGGGTGAGGGGGAGAAGGGGGAGAGAAACCTGATCTCTCTGTGTTGTGTTTCAAGGAGTTGAAGCATGGTAATCTCCTGGTGTACCCAGGCAGGAAAGATCTGGGAGGAGGTAAAGAGGGGGAAGGGAAATGGTTTATTTCCCTTTGTTGTGAGACTCAAGGAATTTGGGTCTTGGGATACCCAGGGAAGGTTTGGGGAGACCAGAGTTTATCAGGTACTCAGAATCCTGATTGGTGGCAGCATATCAGATCTAAGCTGGTAATTAAGCTTAGAGGATTTCATGCTAGTACCTCCTTTTTTGGACTCTAAGGTTCAGATTGAGGAAAGAATACTATGACAGGTGCCTGTGGGCAAGAGCAGCATGCAGAGCCTCCTGGCCCCTTGCCTAGGAACTGGACCTGCTGGCCACTTGCAGGGCGCAGCACGAGCCAGGACAGGCAGGCAGCCTGCATTAGCCCTGCTGCGTTGCTGACTGGGAGCCGCCTGTGGCAGGGCCGCCCAGAGGATTCAGGGGGCCTGGGGCAAAGCCATTTCAGGGGCCCCTTCCATAAAAAAAAGTTGCAATCCTATAGAATACTGTATTCTTGTGGGGGCCCCTGCAGGGCCTGAGGCCTGGAGAAAATTGCCCCTCTCCCCCCCACAACCCCGGACAGCCGTGGTAGGTGTCCTGAGTTTTAATCCTAGTTCTTCCAGTGATTCACTCTGTGGTCCTGGGCCAGTAACTTCACCATTTTGTCTCAGTTTTACTATTTGCAAACCAGGGAGAGTACATACTATTTCACTGGGCTGGTGTGAAGATTTAATAGTTAATGTCAAATTAGAACTCCAAACATATATAAGCATTATCTGAATGCTAAGTATATTTATTAACTCAAGTTAACTAGTCACACCAAAAAAACTGGAGAAGTCAAACTTCCAGGGCCTCACTCCTTCACGCCAGACAGCATTCTTTGTCTGCCTAGAGCAATCAAGCAATGCCTGCTATTAAAATCCTGTACTCTTTACTAAGTGGAATCAATGAAAGTTCTGCCTGAGCAAGGACTGTGCATTGAGGCCCCCAAATCAGTGGGGCTCTGAGGGGTGCAAGAGTCTGCTCATCAGTTCAACTGTAGGAGTGGGGCATAACTATGAACTCAGAGGTTATCTGTGAGTCTCAAAAAATTTCTTGCTCAATGAACTGCCTACTTATTGTTCTCACAGGTTAAACTCCAAACATTATCACATCCATTAGTGATTAAACACTGACAAACCAAAGCCACATTTAAGAAAAAAGTGAGATCAAAATATGCATTTCAGTAGGATGGTCAATATATTTTTAAAAAACTCTATAATGCACTAGCTTATAGTGTCTCATTAATAAATAGTAATACTGCAACAAAACATTCCCTCTTGAAAATTGTACATAACCAAACTGGTTGTCTTAAACAAAAACCAGCAACAACACGAACACACAATACCCAGGAAGAAATAATGACAAATATCCAAGTTGCCATTTGTTTAGAAACAGAACTGTTTATATTCAGTAATCTGGAACTAGATGGAACATAACTCTCTGAGTCATCCAGGTAAACATCATTAATAAGTCAGATGTTCATTTTTTGAAAATCACAGCATCTTCATCTTCAATTTATATATAACATTAACACCGAAAAAGTATGAAAGCCTTGATGGCCCATGAAATAAACTGACTGAAAGGTCAAAAATCTTTTCCGGCATAAACAAGTAGCCCCAGCCAGGCCTGGAAGGATATAAATTCTCCCACCCTCCTTTGCACTTTCACCCATATATATTTCAATGGGCTTTTAGTGGTCTAACTTTTTAAAATATGTTCCAGCAGCTTGTTCCACTGTGTGATCAATGAGAGTTTGAATGACACTAACACCAACATCCATTTCTATGGCTTTTCATGACAAGCATTTGGAGGTAGACAGATCCCCTTCACCCAAGGCTGAGGTGAATGCAAATAGTCACAAACAAATTAACAAAATGTTTGCTCTGAACACAAGCTTTAATGAGCTCCTTTAGCCACTACTAGCTCCAGTGAACTTTCCCCTCAGTTAACAAAAGTAGTGTTGTGCTTAGGTTAAATTTAAACCAACTTTTAATGAACAGTTACGTGACACCAGAAATGGAAGCCTCTCTCCGCTATCCAGCAGTACTGCTAGAAATGGATGCACTCCGTTTATCCGTTAATTAAATCTCTCCCCAAACGTAGCAGCAATAATAATCCAATCTTTTCATAATCCAGTTACCCAACAATAACCTGATTAGATTTCCTGGAAATCTTTCATAGATCTAGTGGGGGTGAGCAGAGAGTTTAACAGGGTGCATTTCGTATTCCCTTCTTTTAGCTCTTTCTCTCACACTCGGGAGCAGAGCAACACAACCACTGCTAGACAAAGGCAAGTAGTGTATACAGATTTTCCCTGCCGAATGTCAGAGCTGGAGCCCAAGTCTGCCCTGCTTTACACGGCAAAGTGCCCCTGAAATCAGAACAGCGGCTTCCAAACTTCTGCTGGTAGGAAGAAGGCGGGCGGGGCCCTGGAGTGCCAGCGTGCCAAGCAAGGCTGCCTGGAGGATTGAGCGGGCCTGGGGCAAAGTATTTCAGGGGCCCCTTCCATAAAAAAATGTTGCAATACTACAGAATACTATATTCTTGTGGGGGCTCCTGTGGGGGTCAGGGCCTGGGGAAAATTGCTCCACTTGTCCCTGTCATAAGTAGATAGGTAAGGGTTAATTTTCTTTTACCTGTAAAGGGTGAAAAAGGGGGAACCAAACACCTGACCAGAGGACCAATCAGAGACCTGGATTTTTTAAAAAGTCTGGGAGGGAAAGGAAATCTGTGTCTTTGTTGTTTTCCTCGGCTGTGAGTAAACAAGTTTCTCTCTAACTCCAATCTTCTTTCTAATATTCTACTAAAAGTCTGTGAGTACAAAAGGAAACAAAGTAATCGGCTGTGATGTGCTTTGATTTGTATTTACTGTGTGTTGATTTGCTGGACTGTTTTAAATTGGCTATTTTTTAAATCAGACTGGTTATTCATATTTTCTTATAAGCAAGAGCCTGTATTGATCTTTAATGCAGTATTATTGTTCTGTATTTTCTTTCTTTTTATTTAAAGTTTTCTTTTTAACCTTGTGGAAGTTCTTTCCTACTGAGGCAAAGGGGAGAGGAATTTTTGTGCCCAAGAGCTCTGTTACATGTGTGACAGGCTAAAGGGGGGGGAAGAGAAAAGCCCAGGCTGTGGGTTAGTTTCCTACTGTCCCCAGGGCGGGAACGGGCTACGGGGAAAGAGAGAAAGAATCCCTTTGGTTTCCCTGTGTTTGAAGCTGTCTCTTTAGAGAGAAAGGAGACAGGACTTTCTTGGTATTGTGATGTAAAGGAGATTGCATCCATTCCCTCAAGTGGCTCAGAATAGAACACCGGAGGGAGGGGGAATTTTCCCCTTACCGGTAGACTCAGAGTTCTGAGTCTTGGGGGGGGGTCTTTCCAAAGGAAGTTGGGGAGGCCACAGAGGGGGTACCCCAAGGAGTATTTGAGAAACCCAGGCTGATAAGAGCCCTAATCTTATCTGGTGGCAGCGAAATAAGATCTAAGCTGGAGAGTAAGCTTAGAGGACTTTATGCTAGTACCTCATATTTGAACTCTAACGTTCAAATTGAAGAAATATACTATGACAGTCCCCCCCTCCTCCCCAGGCAGGCCTGATCCGTGGCAAGCCTGCGCCCCAACCTCGAGCCCCAACCCCAGGCCCCAGTCCTGACCCCCGCCCCAACCCAGAGTCCCCTCCTGCACTCCAAACCCCTCATCTCCGGGCCCACTGCAGAGTCTGCATCTCCAGCCTCAGCTCTCACCTCTTCCCAAAGCCCAACCCACTGCCTCAGCCCGGTGAAAATGAGTGAGTGAGGGTGGGAAGAGCGAGCAACAGAGGGATGGGGGATGGAGTGAATGGGGTGGGGCCTTGGAGAAGGGGTAGGGCATGGGCGAGGCCTCAGAGAAGGTCAGGGCAGGGGGTGGGGCAATGGTGTTTGGTTTTGTGAGTAGAAAGTTGGTCACTCTACTTAATGCTGGACAGTGGTAGGGTCCCTGTGACTCTCTGGGCCCCTTTATTCCATTGAAATGAACCCAGCAGCCCTTTCAGAGGCACCAGACAAGAGCTGCACCAGTGATCTCGCTCATCGAGTCACAGAATCACACCTGTCAGAGATGGGAAAAGCACCAGTGCAGCCCGTCTACTCCCTCCGCTGCTAGAAATCCAGCCCAAAGGCAGAATGCTTCACCAAGCCAACAGCACAAGCCAAAGGACAGCAGGGTGACCAGAAAGGACTAAAATCCCCTGCACTGCTCAGAGATTAACCCTAAACTAATGCACCCCAGACGGGAGTGGTGGAAGCTCCCTAAATGTGGAGGTGCCACCAGCCCCAAACTATGGCTCTGCTGCCCCCTGCTGCCCCTTCTCACCGAGCCCCCATCCTCGCACTACCCATTCCCCCAAGGCCCTGTCCCCACCCCTTCTTCCCAAGGTCCTGCCCCTTCTCCCCGAGCCCCCACTCTTGCACCATGAAGTCTTACCAAGGAGTCACAGACACCCCCTTAGACTCCCCAGTCTATCTCACCACCCCACAAACTGGGCTAGTGACAAAGGATCACACCACATTCAGGCTGCTCCCAGACTGGTCACTTGATACGTCGGTCTCACACCAAAGACAACACTGGTAGCCAATACTATAGTAAACCCACAAGAGGGGTAGTAGCTAAGAAAAGGAAAGGAGAGTTATGGGAGGTTAAAACAGGTAAAATGTATGGACCAGTGAGTCACAGTCTGTAATTCCAAATGGCAGCAGAGACATCATAAACTGCCAGGTTCCCAAAAGTCTTTTCAGGGAATCCAGATTGTCTGTGAGAATCTCTGCTTTGCATCTGGGACCCTTCCCTGTGAGAGATCAGACAGTCCAGAGGCAAAGGCTCTTTCCCTGAATCCACATATATAGCTTCTGCTCCCAGAAAACAAGCTGACATGGTGTCAAGGCCTCATCCCCACTCTGGCACTCCGAGTGCAGAAGGTGGGGGCCCGCAAGGATTTTAAAAATTAATACTGGCCACTCCAGGCTTGTATTGAACTCTCAAGGTTACAGCTATTTTCTGACCTCAGCTTGGTAAACACTGCCACCACCCAAATGCAAAAAAAAAACCCTTGCACCCAGAAAGTAGCACTTGGGAATTCCTCCCTGTGGGGTACCCTCAACCCTTTCCCCCCATCCCCTTTCTGGGGAAGAGCTAAAAAAGAAAACAAAGGAAATCAGCTGTTGCTACCAGCTAATCAAACAACATGCACAAACCTCTTAGGACACCAGAAATCCAATCCTGTTCTTAAAAAAAGTAAATTTTATTAAACACAAAAAAGAAAGGAAATACATCTGGAACTTAGGCTTTTGCTCGATATTAAAAGAGCAATTCCCAAAATTAAGCACCCAAAATAGCTTTCTTGGGGGTCTAGCTTAAAAGTTACAAGCAAACAAAAACATCTGAGGTTAGCACAGATGAGTCCATTAGCCATAAGAAATAAACAGAAATAACCCTAATCGCGTCTTTCTAAACATTCCTGATCCACTTACACATTTGGGAGTTCCAGACACACAGTTCTAGGTATGATCTGATGATTTAGGATCATACCTGGCTTAAAGCTGCTTACAGCATTGCTGCTCTGTGTCTCTGCTCTTCAGAGAACAACCACAGATCCAAAGGGAAAGCTTCTTTCCCAATTTTAAAAAGTTCTAGCCTTCCCTTTGGATCTTTTGGTCAGGTGTCCTTTTCTTTACCTGGGGGACTTTGTTAAGCCTTTACAGGTAAAGAACGCAGAGAACAGCCACCAAGAGGGACTTTACAGCTAACTGGTTGGCTCAGTGTTCATAAAAGGGAGCTACTCCCCTCCACCCCCTTCATTAATCACACAGTCTCAGCTCCCTGGCTTCCCACATCCAGGGAGTGAGAGTCCTGCTAGCTCAGCCTGTGTCACTTGACTCTTGCTGTCTTCACATTGGCTCTGGCTGGTGCCTGAGCCTCGCTCTTGGCCAGGGCCGGTGCAAGGATGTTTCGCGCCCAAGGCAAAACTTCCACCATGTGCCCTCCCCCGTCCCTGAGCCCCTTCCCTGAGGCGCCCCCTCCACGGCAGCTCCCCACCTCTGCCCTGAGGCGCCCCCACCCCATGGCAGCTCCCCATCCCTCACCCTCCGCCCTGAGGCACCCCCCCGCCCCAGCTCACCCCTGCTCCTTGCACAAGCACCCCGAGCACACCATCGCTGCTTCACTTCTCCCACCTCCCAGGCTTTCAGTGCCTAAGCTGATTGGCGCCGCAAGCCTGGGAGGCGGGAGAAGTGAAGCAGCCACAGTGTGCTCGGGGAGGATGCGGGGCTGGGGTGAACGGGGCGGGGAGTACCCCTGTATGCTGCCCCCCTCCCCCTTACTTGCTGCAGGCGGCCCTTCCCGTGCTCCCCTGCCTCCTAAATGCCAGCGGTGACCAGGGTGGCCAAAGATCCGGCCGCCGCGGTCACTGCCGAAGAAAATGATGCCCCCCAAATTCTAGCACCCTAGGCAACCACCTAGGTCGTCTAAATGGTTGCACCGGCCCTGCCCTTGGCCCCAGGGCTCATGGAATGGCTGATCTGGCTCCTCTGCTCCCCCTTGATTTCCCAGCAGATGCGGTGAGCTTGGCCAACGTGAGAGCAGCAGTGAAGGAGGTGGAGTCCCAGCTGAATGGCAGGGGCCTGAACCTGCTCATTAACAATGCAGCAGTCAACTCCTATGCCACGCTGCAGTCAGTGCAGCCGGAGGAGATGATCTCCGTGTTCACTACCAATGTGGTTGGGCTGATCCAGGTGGCCAAGGTACGTATGGATTCACTGGTTATTATTTACTGGGGAGAGGGCAAGGAAAGGGAAGGACTGGGAGGCGTGGAGAGACCTTCGCCCTATCTAGGGACTGGATTGAAAGGAGTTCATTCTGTACCTGGAGCCACCTACTGTTTATCAAAATGTATTAAAAACTGTTAACATTATAAGCTATTGCTGTAAGTATAACGGGTTTCCTGGTCCTGCTTGTGGGCTAGCGGGAAGCATGGGAGCTGGGTCTTCAAGATGTAATCTGCAAAGTGCCAGCCTAGGGTGAGGCAGAGAGAGTTGTGCCTCTCTGCCTTAGGGAGCAGCCTGCTTTCTCTCTCTCTGTTTTGGGGTTCTTGTGTGCTAGGGGTCTGGATTCTAAGAAATAAAGTCATGTTATGTTGCAACGTTCCAGCAAGAGTATTAATGTTTTTATCAAACTTCTCTCTGTGCGCTCTGAACATGACATTTACAGCAAGTCATGGAAAGAGGAGAAAAGGGAGTATGTATCATGGGTTGCTCAGCACCTCCTCCCGCCTGCACAAGGCATATAGAGTAGCGGAGACCACGCAGGAAGCCCGCCCTACCCATGCTGCAGCCAAGCCATAGGCTGCTCATTCAGAGTCAACACGCTGCAGCTTGCGTCTCCTCCATGCTGCTCCACTAGCTCAAGTGGATTGTTGGCCTTTGCAACTACTCATTATAGCTGCACAGAGCTGGAGCATGTGTGCTGAAGTGTAGACTTGATTCCATGTGTGCATGTGTCTAGGCCTATGTCTGTGAGTGTGCGCTGCAGCTGTGTGGTGAGTGTGATATCCCCATATCTCTGTGCACATTGAGTGTGTGACTGGTGTGTCCATTGCCATCTAGCTGGCTGTTCTCTCTCTGTTTCTCCTTGCTTCTGGCCCCCGGGGCTCCTTGGACTCCATACTCACTTGATTCTCTTCTTACCCCGCTGACAGCTGGGGGCTCCTCCCTTCCCTTCAGGGCTCCATCCACGTCTTCTCTTCTCTTCTTTTCTCCCTCAGGGATCTCAGTCTGGCCCATAGTCTCAACTTTCCCCTCTAACCCAGAGACTCCCACACCAACCTCATCGCACCAGCTCACCTCCCAATCCCTGCTCCTGGCCATCTGAACAGACATGGCAACTGCTGGAACTTCATCCTCTCTGGCCACTTCCTTCCCAGCTCCTGTCCCTGTATCTATCACAGCGCTGCCGAGATCACCTTCCTCTCCTCCTGCAACCTAGCCTCGTCCTCCTGCTTCCCTGTCCTTGTTTCTGGTTCTCCATAAGGGAGTGTTACACTGAGAGCTTCCACCAACCCCCCCCAACCCCGGAGACTGGTGTGAAGGCTCCATGAGGAGTTAACCAAAAGCTTCTGTTCCACATGGCCAAAGGGACTTGTGACGGGTCCAGGCATTTGAGCTGAGAGGCAGAGGGCTCTTGCTGACAAGTGTAGTAAGAGGAGGCCCTGAGATATAAACCTTGGTATCAGAGGCCTGGTATGAGGTCTAAGGCCTGAACTAAAGTAATGGTCAAGACTTTGCTAGCATAAAGCAAAGTTAAGCCGTGAGCCAGGACAGGCCCTGCTCACAGAAGCTGGCAAGGAAAGGGCTGCTGCTGCAGAAAGAGACGTAGCTAAAAGGTACTGGACACCAAATATCAGAACATTCGCATACTTGTTGCCAGCACAACGTGCCAGAGGCTAAGCAACAGCGGTTCGTGGTCCGGAGTGCGTAGCACTAATGAACACACTAGGATGGAGAAGCAAAACACAAGTTTATTTGAGCTCAAATAAGGTGCAAGGGAGAATGCAATCTCAAATCCTGCACACTTAAAACAAGCAGTTTCTTCCTTTTATATCCCAGTTGTTTACTACAAAACTTTTTCTTGCTGACTAACCGATCTTTCACTCCCTCCTCCTTTTCCATCCAGCTGCAGTATCTTTTCTCACTCAATCTTTTTGTCTTCCCCATCCCTCTCCCCTTTCTGCTGCAGAGACATGTATGCTGTACCTAAGAGTGGCCTTGAAACTTGCTTCAATTTAGCTCCAGTGTATTACAGCACGGAACTGGCTGTTACAATCAGAAAACTAACTGCTGACATTACATTTTACAGCTATTAACACACTAGGTTACACAAAGTGTTAAACATGGAGGAACAATGGTTCATTGAGGCCTGAGCAGGAGGGCTTCATCGGCGCGCCTGATCTTCCACCCTCCTGAGCTACCTAGATTTATATCTAGTGCCACCAACATACTTGTACACTCCATACAGATAACAAGGAACAGACTAACCCATCCCAGTGACAGGGCCAAAAGGGTAATATGATGGATAGAGTTGTTTTGTTCAAACCAACATGTACAAGGTGAGAGGCGGCACCTTGCTACGTAGAGGGGTTGTACCTGGCTACGTGGAGGGGTTGCACCTCAATACGTCAGGAGTGATGTGTAACTTGTTTGTACCTGTGTATAAGAATGCATCCCTTGCCCATAGCTCCCGCTCTGGCTCCAGCCCCCTGGCTCTGCCGTAGTACTGAGCCCGGGTTCTGGTCTCCATATGCTTAGGGCTGTCCCGGTTCCCCTGCAGCAGCTGCCATCTCAGTTTGCTCTCTAGAGGCATTTCTGGGCCCTCCCCTGCCATTTGCTGGCTCTCTGCAGCCTGCTTTGTCTCGCAGAGGCTTTCAGCAGGAAGATTGAAACCAGCCTCCTGACCACCTGGCTCTGCTGCCCTCCGGGTGCTGAGCTGCCCTGATCTCACTCGCCACGGCCCTGGTACCGGCACAGCCCCGGCGTTGGGAGTCCAGCCTTTCCACTCTGCTGGGCATAGGGGGGTTAGCGCTTGCCCAGCTTTCAGGCTGGCTAAATGGTACAAACCCAGCCTGTGAAGGCCAGGCCAGGCCAGGGCAGGCAGGGCCCAGGCAGGGCTGTTGGATTAGAACAGTGGGTTTATTGAGGACACAGGCATGGCTGACGGCGCAGTCAATGGAACGGCCTGACCCAGGGCTCCTGTCTCATGCCCAGGGGGCATCTCACCAGGGAAGAACTTTCCCTTCCCAGCTCACAAAGGCCCCATTCTCCTTCTTGGAGAGTGTGCGGATCCCTCAGATGCTCGCATCCACCGTCAGTGGGGCCTGCACAGGGCAAAGGAGAGTGAGAGGAAGGAGCCTGGTGGGAGGGGTTAGCTTAGGAGAAAGGAACCTGTCAGAGGGTGACTGGTCCTCTAAGGGGAACTGGGTCCAGCCCCATCTCTGGCTGATCAGCTGCAGCTGTGGAGCAGAGATCAGACAGCTTGGAGATGCCCTGGTCCTCACAGGAGCCAGCAAGTGCTTAGTGAGCGTGAGAGCACAGGGAGGGGGCAGGCTCCAGCAGGAGAAAGCAGCCGGTTCACGTGTGACTCAGGCTCAGTGCAGTGCTGCTGGGAGCAGGCTGGGAAGGAGAAGAGAGCACAGAGGGTCGGCTGGAGGCCCAGGCACATGAGCTGTGGACAGGAATCCTGTAGGGGTAGCCAGGTCCCTGCAGCAGACCCTGGGCTGGGGAAAAGGCCAGAAGTGAGAAGCTGAACTTGTGTTAAATGGTTTGATTTGGAAGGGAAGGGAATGGAGCACAAGGACCTCAGAGCAGCCAGTCTTGGCCATTCTGCCCCATGGACCCAAATGTGACACAAGCCCGGGCTATCATACCTCTCCACCCCTTATGACAGCCAAGGAGAGTCAGTGCCGGGGGAGAGCCATTGCCGAGTCTCCTCTCACCTTGTTCCAGCCAAGGGCCAGCTACACCAGCTGCCACTCAGGCTACACAAACCCTGCCTGCTACACTGGCTCTAACAGCTGGGCTTCTCCAGCCTGACAGCCCGGGCGTCCCTGCCTCACATTGCCCTGTGCTCCAGACACAGCTTCCTTTCTTCCCCTGCCTCTCACCCAAGGAACTGAGGACGAGCTCCCAAGGGGCCGGGAGCAGAGATTCAGAGTGCGTCCCGAGAGCTGCCCCTGCAGCTCAGACAGGTTCTCGGCTCGCCCTGGCCATCCCCAGGCCCAGTCAGCCGCCACTGCTGCGGAGCGATAGAGAAAGCAGCTGGTGCCCTCGCACAGCTGCAGCTCAGCACACACTGCACTCACTTCACAGCAAAGTTAGCCTGTCCTGTGAATCACACCTAAGGAAGGCTGGGCTGCTGCTGGGAAGGAAAAGGTAGAGGGAGAAGGGACCAGAGATGCTGAGGAACATGAGACCAGGCGTGGCATGCTTGTAGAAATTTTTACAGTGCCCAGAACCTGCCCCTCTCCAAACTCCGCCCCCTCCAAACTCCCCTCCCAACCTGCCCAAGGCTCTGGGAGGGAGTTTAGGTGAGGGAGGAGGTCTGGGGTGCAGGGTGAAGGCCCCTGATTGGGGTGCAGGCTCTGGGAGGGAGTTTGGGGATGGGAGGGGTGCAGAAGGATGAGGTGCAGGCATGAAGGCTGTGGCTGCAGATGAGGGGTTTGGGGTGTGAGAGGGGCTCAGGGCAAGAGGAGGAGTGTGGGGGTGAGGGCTCTGGCTGAGACTGGGGATAAGGTGTTTGGGGTGCTGGAGGGGCTCAGGGTTTGGCCAGATAGTTGAGGATGCGGTGGGGGTGAAAGCTCTGGCTGGGGTGTGGGCTCTGGGGTGGGGCAGAGCTGGAGATGAGTTTTGGATGCAGGCAGGCTGCTCCAGGACAGGGGCCAGAGAGGAGGACTCCCCCAGCCCTTTCCCTGCCAGCAGCAGCAAGCTCTGGGGGAGGAGCCCCCCTTTCCTGCCCCACCTCGCAGCAGTACACAGTCACTGTAGCCTCACTGGGGGTGAGGGATGGGGCTGCCTCCTTGCATGGGGCAGGAGTGGAGATTGCAGGTGGGGGGGAGGGGGCTGTGCTGGTGGAGGGTCCTGCCGGAAAAGGGAACGGTCTGAGGGGGAAGGGCAGGCTCAGAGTCAGTCTGCCCTGGCAGTGGACATGGGGGCGCTAGGACCCTGCGGCAGCAGTTGCTGCTGGGAGGCAACATGCAACTGCACAGAGAAGAGACAGTCAGTGATGCTCTGCTCCGGCTGGAAAGGGTGTTGGGGGCAGCAAGTTGGAGCCGTGGGACACTTGGGGGAGACATGGGGGGGCCACAGGTGGAGGGGGACACCCGGCCCCACATATTGCTGGAGCTGGGCCCCTGGCTCTGAATATTGCTGGGGCCTGGGCTCCACATGGGTATGGAACTCGCTGCCTATGCATGAGACTGAAGCTAACCAGCAATAGATGCTGTTTGCACAGGAGGGCCCCTTTCCATCATGCTTGCTAAGGATTCCACTGGGGACTATTTGTCACAGAGAAAGGATACACTGGAAACTATCACCACCTCATCCCACGGGAGCCTGAATTTCTGCTGGAAAAGTTCCCTGGGCCCCTAAGTGAGACAGGCTCCTGGCGGGGCCCAGTGTAGCCGTTTTTATAACATGCCTGGGTCTGTGCATCGCATCGCTCTTGCCCTGGCTCTCTCGGGAGCGTCACAACACCTAGGCCGCTTGTGGATCTGGGACTCCAGGCCCATTTCTCAGGTGGGATGGGCGCTGCCCCCACCCCGGGGCCCTGCCTGGATTGTCTCATTGATCCCGTAACCAGATCCCATAACCCCAGTGCAGCTGGCGACCTGCCCTCTGTCGGGGCCCTTACCTGGCTCACCAGCAGGGTCCCCGTCACGTTGGTTGCATACACCAGGGACATGTTCTCCGGTGTCTCAGACTCTAGTGTGCTCAGCTTCAACACCCCAGCGTTGTTTATCAACAGATTCAGCCCCGAGCCTTTCAGATGCTCCTCAACTCTGGTTGCTGTCGCCTTGATGCTGGCTGGGTCTGTAGCTTCTATAGAGACAGAGCAGGGGGTTCAGGTGCATGATTCCTCCTCCCTCATGTCACCCTACAGCACACCCCTCTCCCAGGCACCAAGGGGCTTCTTCCAGCCGGAATGAGAGGTAGGAGAGGGGGTGGAAGTTGGGGGGGGGGGAAGTTGCTGGGGCAACAATAGGAAAGGATAATGATAATAAATAATAATAATTAGTTATTTTGACAATCTTAGTAGGAGATTTTAAAAAACCTCAATTTATTGTAATTAGTGAATATTTCAGATGTGTGCAGTTGATCTACATTAGACAAAGAACTGGAATGATCTAAAACTATTTTTGAATGCATTGTAGGTGAGAGAACTGATCAGCTGGATGCGTGAATCTCCATCCCAGAGGTGGGACTGCATGACAGAGCTGCCCAGGTGTGATTGTTACATGAGGGACCTAGCATGTGGTGGCCCTGGAGCTTTCCCAGCCCACCCAGGGCTGTCCGACCTCTGTAGGGCTCCCCACTCACACCCACCTTCTCCGGGGCTGGGTAAGGAGTCAGTGGACTCCGAGTGATTATTGACTCCGGTCCTATTCTCCCCACTGAGATCTGGAGGGCAAGGAACAGGGCTATGGAGGGGGACAGGGAACAGGGAACAACATAATCCAGGGAAGAGAACCTCAACTCTGGGTCCAGGGCAGGGCACCCACCTAGCGCAACGATCACCAGGTTTGGATGCCTGGACACCAAGTTCTTCAATTCCTGGAAAAGAATAAAGTCAATGATTATTGAGGGAGCCACCACCCCTGGGGATGGCCAGGCTGGGCAGAATCCAGCTCCCTGCTGCTACCTGGGGCCAAGCCAAAATCTTATGGCGTTGACTCTGCAAAGCCCCCACGTGCACCACCCAGCTCTGGCTTCCCCGTTCTGTAGGAGGCGTCTGTCTGTCTCCTGAGCATTTAAAACACCATCATCTAACTCAGTGTGATCAAGTCAGGGACACAAACCCTTCCCTGTCAGTAACACACCTGTGCTCTCTGCCCTCTCCCTGCATGCGCTCTGGAAGTCTGTGATGCCGGGGGCTGGTCAGGGCACAGCGACTGCAAGGAGCAGCTGGGACATTGTGAATGAGGACCCTGGAGAGGAGCAGGGCACTGGGGGGCAGGAAGCAGGTTTAGGAATTATATGGGGATGGGGGGCAGGAGTGAGGCTGAGTGGTGCAGAAGACAGGGATGGGGTTGGGGGCAGCTCCCCTAAGATGGGGCAGTTGTGGGGAGGAGGAGTCCTCGCTCAGGAGCCAGGGGAAGGGAGTGTGGCAGTGTTGCCAGCTCTCGTGAACTGGTTGTGAGTGAGGGTTTCGGCGATGACACGAGAAGGAACTCTGGTTCTGCAGTTTCTCAGGGTGGGCATGTGGGCAGAGCTCAGTGCAAGAGCCTCGGGGCTGAGGACACAGAGCAGCCCTGCCTCTACGTAAGCATGGCCCTAGAGCAGACAGAGGGTCTGGGGCAGTGGCAGACAAGGGAGGTGGGAGTCGGGGAAGTGGTGCCGTGGAGGCTGAGCAGAGAAGTGCTGCTGCTGGGTCAGGACAGCCATAGGAAATGGATGGCAGTTCCCCTGTGTGAGGGGGAAGGAGGCTGAAGACGGGGAGTGGAGTTGCCATCGGAGCAGCCAGGGAGTGCCGTGCATTTTGTGCGCATTAAAGATTGACTTTTCCACCTGAAATGATCCACGCACACATTGACAGAGGACTAGAGGGGAGTTACAAAGTCACAAGACAGACTAAAAAACTGATTTTGTAAAAAGTATCATGATTTTGGGGGTCGGACACATGATTGTGTCTCTCCTGAGGCTGGCAGTAGCGGGTATGTTTCCACTGCAATCACAACGTGTAGAAGCTGTACAAGCCGGCCCGGAACCCCTGGGGAATTACTCAAGGGCTGGCCTGTGCTGCCGCATCTTCACTGCTCTGGGACTCGAGCTACCTCTGTTAAAGCTAGCTCGGGTGTAGCTACAACCCTCAGCCTGGAGCTGTGTCTGCAGTCGCCTCCTCCTGCAGCACGTTGCTCTCGGAGCTGAAGGCTTCCTCAGATTCCCCTCCCTCCCCACCCCAGGTACAGCTAACTCCTTCTCACCTTGCCCCGTTCTCACCTGCGCTCGCTCTCCCTCCGGGTCCCGGCAGGTCGCAAAGACCCACTCGGGTGGGTTTGATTTCCCCAGAAACTGCTTGACGAGCTCCAGGCCGATTCCCCGATTGGCCCCAGTCACCAGAACGCTGCGGACATTAAAGCCAGCCATGGTCCTCGCCTGCCTGTGCCCCAGCTGGCAGGGCCTCTGCTCAGCGAGAGCTGGGCTAGTTCTGGCCCCCACGTCCCCTGCACCTGGGTTATATAAAGCTGGCGCTTGGGAATGAGCTCTCTGCTGCCATCTAATGGAATGAGACAGACCTTATTTGTATATTTGTTACCCATCACAGACTCATAGAATATCAGGGTTGGAAGAGGCCTCAGGAGGTATCTAGTCCCACCCCAAGCTCAAGGCAGGACCAATCCCCAACTAAATCATCCCAGCCAGGGCTTTGTCAAGCCAGGCCTTAAAATCCTCTATGGATAGAGATTCCACCACCTTCCAAGGTAACCCATTCCAGTGTTTCACCACCCTCCTAGTGAAATAGTGTTTCCTTATATCCAACCTAGACCTCCCCCACTGCAATTTGAGACCATTGCTTCTTGTTCTGTCATCTGCCACCACTGAGAACAGCCAAGCTCCATCCTCTCTGGAACCCCCTTCAGGTAGTTGAAGGCTGCTATCAAATCCCCCCTCACACTTCTCTTCTGCAAACTAAATAAGCCCAGTTCCCTCAGCCTCTCCTCATAAGTCATATGCCTCAGCCCCCTAATCATTTCCCTTGCCCTCCGCTGGACTCTCGCCAATTTGCCCACATCTCTTCTGTAGTGAGGGGACCAAACCTGGACTCAGTACTCCAGGTGTGGCCTCACCAGTGTCGAATAGAGGGGAATGATCACTTCCCTCTAGCTGCAGGCAATGCTCCTACTAATACACCCCAATATGCTGTTGGCCCTCTTGGCAACAAGATCACACCTTTCTCCAATCATCCAGGACCTCCCCTGATCACCACACATTTTCAAAGATAATGCCCAGTGGCTCTGCAATCACATCAGCCAACTCTCTCAGCATCCTTGGATGCATTATATCTGGACCCATGGACTTGTGCACGTCCAGCTTTTCTAAATAGTTCTTAACCTGTTCTTTCAACACTGAGGACTGCTCACCTCCTCCCCATGCTGTGCTGCCCTGTGCAGTCATCTGGGAGCGACCTTCTTTGTGAAGACAGAGGCAAAAAAAGCATTGAATTCATTAGCTTTTTCCACATCATCTGTCACTAGGTTGCCTCCCCCATTCAGCAAGGGTCTCAGGGTGAACAGTTTGGTTGTTTTGGTTACTAGTTATTGAAGATTTGGGTGCAGGACCTTTGAAGTGTTGGTCTCCTTATTGTGTGAAAGGGCAGAACAACTGTACTCAGCAGGCTCTGAGTAAGGAGTCACCACAACCATGATCTGTTTTCCACAGCTGGGCAGTGGTGTTGGAAACAAAACAGGGAGAAGGTGGGTGGGGGAAGGGCATGTGCTTGGAAATAAGGATTTTGCTCTAGAAATCTGTGCGATGTTTAATTTTCTCTACAAAGTGACGATAAGACTGTGTGAACTGGGAAGGGTGAACTCTGGTAGGGACGTAGATCTGCGGTTGTAGAGGCAATGACGAGTGGCCAGGTGCCTGTACCCAGCCCTGCTAGAGCTGCAGTACATCGAACACTGTCACAGGCGGCAGGTTATATGGGCTCGAGGTGCCCGGGCTCCAGGAATATTCAGGGCTGGGGGCCCTGCTCCAGCAATATTTGGAGCTGGGTCTGCCCCCAGCCCTGCCTGGATCGGGTCCCGGCCCCGGCCCCCGCAGGTCTCCCCCCACCACCCTGCCCCGCCACGTCCCTGCCTGGAGCTGGTCCCAGCCTCTGCCTTCCACCCCTCCCCCTGCGTCCCCCCTCTGCCGCGTCCCTGCCTGCTCGTACTGCCAGAGAACGGCTCCCAGCAGAACTGCTGTCTGCTGCCCCAGGGTCCTAGCTCCTGCCACCCGCTAATGGCAAGGCAGGCTGCCCTCACCCTCCTCTTCTGCCCTAGTCCTGAGCCTCTCCAATGCCCCAAACCCTCATTCCCAGCCAGAGCCCTCATCCCTCTGCACCCTGATCGTCATCCCCAGCCAGATCCCTCATCCCCCTGCACCCTAATCCTCATCCCCAGCCAGAGCCCTCATCCCCCTGCACCCTAATCCTCATACCCCCACATCATGAACCCCTCATCCCCAGCCAGAGCCCTCATCCCCATGCACCCTGAGCCTCTGCCCCAGCTCTGAGCCCACATCATGAACCCCTCATCCTCAGCCCCAACCCTCATTCCCCTGCAGCCTGATCCTCTGCCCCAGCGTGCACCACCTCCCCCTTCCTACACCCCCACCCCCAGCCAAGCCTGCACCCAAACTCCGTCCCAAAGCCTGCACCCCTCACCCCCTCCTCCACACCCATCCCCTGCCCCAGCCCAGAGCCTGCACCCAGCACCCAAACTCCCTCCCAGAGCTTGCACCCCTCTCCCCTTCCTACATCCCCACCACCAGCCCAGACCCTGCACCCCTCACCCCTTCCTACATCCCCACCACCAGCCCAGAGCCAGCATCCAAACTCCGTCCCAAAGCCTGCAACCCTCACCCCCTCCTGCACACCTACCCCCTGCCCCAGCCCGGAGCTGCACCCAGCACCCAAACTCCTTCCCAAAGCCTGCACCCCTCCTGCACCCTAATCCCCAGCCCAGGACCTGCACCCTAGACCTCCCCCCTGAAACCCTCCCCAGAGCCTTAGGCAGGTGGAGGTGGAGTTTGAGGGGGCAGAGTTGGGGGAGCAGGTTCTGGGCACCACCAAAATTTCTACAAACTTGCCTCCCATGAACAGTGTGGCAAGAGGCAAGGTAGTGTTATTGGCAAGGCATCTCTTCCACAATCCAAGGTAGCACTTCCCCTGAGGGACTGGAGACAGACCTGCCTGAGTGTGCGCCCATACTTGGGAATTTCACTAACAAACCTTGAGTGGGGTATAGATGGGACAAAGGGGATATTTGTCCACTGACCATTAACACAAGCTGGTGAGGAAGCTGATCATTTAGATCATTCCAGTTCTTTGTCTAATGTAGATCAACTGCACACATCTGAAATATTCACTAATTACAATAAATTGAGGTTTTTTAAAATCTCCTACTAAGATTGTCAAAATAACTAATTATTATTATTTATTATCATTATCCTTTCCTATTGTTGCCCCAGCAACTTCCCCCCCCCCCCAACTTCCACCCCCTCTCCTACCTCTCATTCCGGCTGGAAGAAGCCCCTTGGTGCCTGGGAGAGGGGTGTGCTGTAGGGTGACATGAGGGAGGAGGAATCATGCACCTGAACCCCCTGCTCTGTCTCTATAGAAGCTACAGACCCAGCCAGCATCAAGGCGGCAGCAACCAGAGTTGAGGAGCATCTGAAAGGCTCGGGGCTGAATCTGTTGATAAACAACGCTGGGGTGTTGAAGCTGAGCACACTAGAGTCTGAGACACCGGAGAACATGTCCCTGGTGTATGCAACCAACGTGACGGGGACCCTGCTGGTGAGCCAGGTAAGGGCCCCGACAGAGGGCAGGTCGCCAGCTGCACTGGGGTTATGGGATCTGGTTACGGGATCAATGAGACAATCCAGGCAGGGCCCCGGGGTGGGGGCAGCGCCCATCCCACCTGAGAAATGGGCCTGGAGTCCCAGATCCACAAGCGGCCTAGGTGTTGTGACGCTCCCGAGAGAGCCAGGGCAAGAGCGATGCGATGCACAGACCCAGGCATGTTATAAAAACGGCTACACTGGGCCCCGCCAGGAGCCTGTCTCACTTAGGGGCCCAGGGAACTTTTCCAGCAGAAATTCAGGCTCCCGTGGGATGAGGTGGTGATAGTTTCCAGTGTATCCTTTCTCTGTGACAAATAGTCCCCAGTGGAATCCTTAGCAAGCATGATGGAAAGGGGCCCTCCTGTGCAAACAGCATCTATTGCTGGTTAGCTTCAGTCTCATGCATAGGCAGCGAGTTCCATACCCATGTGGAGCCCAGGCCCCAGCAATATTCAGAGCCAGGGGCCCAGCTCCAGCAATATGTGGGGCCGGGTGTCCCCCTCCACCTGTGGCCCCCCCATGTCTCCCCCAAGTGTCCCACGGCTCCAACTTGCTGCCCCCAACACCCTTTCCAGCCGGAGCAGAGCATCACTGACTGTCTCTTCTCTGTGCAGTTGCATGTTGCCTCCCAGCAGCAACTGCTGCCGCAGGGTCCTAGCGCCCCCATGTCCACTGCCAGGGCAGACTGACTCTGAGCCTGCCCTTCCCCCTCAGACCGTTCCCTTTTCCGGCAGGACCCTCCACCAGCACAGCCCCCTCCCCCCCACCTGCAATCTCCACTCCTGCCCCATGCAAGGAGGCAGCCCCATCCCTCACCCCCAGTGAGGCTACAGTGACTGTGTACTGCTGCGAGGTGGGGCAGGAAAGGGGGGCTCCTCCCCCAGAGCTTGCTGCTGCTGGCAGGGAAAGGGCTGGGGGAGTCCTCCTCTCTGGCCCCTGTCCTGGAGCAGCCTGCCTGCATCCAAAACTCATCTCCAGCTCTGCCCCACCCCAGAGCCCACACCCCAGCCAGAGCTTTCACCCCCACCGCATCCTCAACTATCTGGCCAAACCCTGAGCCCCTCCAGCACCCCAAACACCTTATCCCCAGTCTCAGCCAGAGCCCTCACCCCCACACTCCTCCTCTTGCCCTGAGCCCCTCTCACACCCCAAACCCCTCATCTGCAGCCACAGCCTTCATGCCTGCACCTCATCCTTCTGCACCCCTCCCATCCCCAAACTCCCTCCCAGAGCCTGCACCCCAATCAGGGGCCTTCACCCTGCACCCCAGACCTCCTCCCTCACCTAAACTCCCTCCCAGAGCCTTGGGCAGGTTGGGAGGGGAGTTTGGAGGGGGCGGAGTTTGGAGAGGGGCAGGTTCTGGGCACTGTAAAAATTTCTACAAGCATGCCACGCCTGGTCTCATGTTCCTCAGCATCTCTGGTCCCTTCTCCCTCTACCTTTTCCTTCCCAGCAGCAGCCCAGCCTTCCTTAGGTGTGATTCACAGGACAGGCTAACTTTGCTGTGAAGTGAGTGCAGTGTGTGCTGAGCTGCAGCTGTGCGAGGGCACCAGCTGCTTTCTCTATCGCTCCGCAGCAGTGGCGGCTGACTGGGCCTGGGGATGGCCAGGGCGAGCCGAGAACCTGTCTGAGCTGCAGGGGCAGCTCTCGGGACGCACTCTGAATCTCTGCTCCCGGCCCCTTGGGAGCTCGTCCTCAGTTCCTTGGGTGAGAGGCAGGGGAAGAAAGGAAGCTGTGTCTGGAGCACAGGGCAATGTGAGGCAGGGACGCCCGGGCTGTCAGGCTGGAGAAGCCCAGCTGTTAGAGCCAGTGTAGCAGGCAGGGTTTGTGTAGCCTGAGTGGCAGCTGGTGTAGCTGGCCCTTGGCTGGAACAAGGTGAGAGGAGACTCGGCAATGGCTCTCCCCCGGCACTGACTCTCCTTGGCTGTCATAAGGGGTGGAGAGGTATGATAGCCCGGGCTTGTGTCACATTTGGGTCCATGGGGCAGAATGGCCAAGACTGGCTGCTCTGAGGTCCTTGTGCTCCATTCCCTTCCCTTCCAAATCAAACCATTTAACACAAGTTCAGCTTCTCACTTCTGGCCTTTTCCCCAGCCCAGGGTCTGCTGCAGGGACCTGGCTACCCCTACAGGATTCCTGTCCACAGCTCATGTGCCTGGGCCTCCAGCCGACCCTCTGTGCTCTCTTCTCCTTCCCAACCTGCTCCCAACAGCACTGCACTGAGCCTGAGTCACACGTGAACCGGCTGCTTTCTCCTGCTGGAGCCTGCCCCCTCCCTGTGCTCTCACGCTCACTAAGCACTTGCTGGCTCCTGTGAGGACCAGGGCATCTCCAAGCTGTCTGATCTCTGCTCCACAGCTGCAGCTGATCAGCCAGAGATGGGGCTGGACCCAGTTCCCCTTAGAGGACCAGTTAGAGCACCTGACTCCAATTAGAGCACCTTACTCCAGTCATGTGATAAAAACCCCTGCTTCAGTCAGACAGGGTGTGGTAGTTGAAGGAGAAAGGTTGGATTGGAGCAGAGTGCAGGTTGCAGAAGAGAAGAGTTTGACCAGAGAGAAATAGAAGGTTTGGAGGAGTGCTGCGGTGGATTGTGAAGCCCAAAAGAAACCCTAGGTAAGGGGCAACAGGCTTGTGTAGAAGAGAGGCAAGAAGCCCTTCACAAGCTGAAGGGTATGAGAGGGAAGTAACCCAGGGGAAGGAACCGCTAAGTCAAGTGGTTCACCACAACCCCCAGGGCCCCTGGGTTGGGACCTGGAGTAGAGGACGCGCCCAGGTCCCTCCCTCTCCACTCCCCTCCTCCAAGGACACTAGTGGAGTGATTAAGAACTGGTTCAGAGGCAAGCAATAGCGCCCTGAACCTACCCCAGAGAAGAGAAAGCGCGAGACCCAGCAGAACAGTACCGGCAATTTGCCACACGTGGTGTCAGAAGTGGGATTTGCGCGCTGGGGACGTAGTCCAGGGGGAGACATAACCCTCCCACCCTTAAGATGGACGACATGGTCAAGGCCCTTATACATGCCACCGCAGCCCAGCAGGAGGCTACCAGGGTCCAAGCAACCGCCCAACAAGAGGTGACTAGATTGCAGCAAGAGACCAATCAGCTGTTGCTGAGTCAGGCTGCTCAGGACTGAGCCCTGCTGAGAGATCTGGTGAGCCAGATGAAGACCCTTATGGAACAGAATCACCACTGGGAAGGGACCCGGCCCATACGGGCTAGCCATTGCTTACAGAAAATGACCCGGGAGGATGATGTGGAAGCATACCTCCTGGCTTTTGAGAGAGCAGCCCTGCGGGAGGCCTGGCCCCGAGAACAATGGGCTGGTATCCTTGCCCCATTCCTATGTGGGGAAGCCCAGAAGGTCTATTACGATATGTCTACAGAAGCTGCAGCAAACTATTCCCAGCTAAAGGCAGAGATCCTGGCCAGGTTCGGAGTAACAACGGCACTGCGAGCCCAGAGGTTCCATGAATGGCGATATATGGAGGACAAGACACCCCGATCACAATAGTTTGACTTGATCCACCTGACCCGGAAATGGCTGCGCCCTGAGGCCCATAGCTCTGAGGAGATGATGGAGGTACTAATATTGGACCGGTATATGCGGGGGCTACCACCAGGTCTCAGGACTTGGGTGGGTCAGAATGACCCCTCTACCTATGATGAGTTGGTCTCCCTCGTGGAAAGACAACTGGCAGCCCGCGAACTGTTCCAGACCCCAAGCGGGGAGACACGGCAACCCAGGAAGACAACCCCAAACCCAAGGCCCCGGACTGTCGAGAACTCTAGGAAAACTGTAACCGGGAGGAACGACAGCGAGGAATGGCTCGAGGCCAGAAAGGGACCTGGGGGTTTGGGAAGAGTGGTGGGGGGCCGGCCAACTAGCCCCAGGCAGAGGGGGATAACCGGAATGAGGGGACGGTGTTATGAATGTGGGGAATTGGGGCATATAGCAGCCCAATGTCCCAACAAGGAGGTGCCTATGCAGTGTAATCTGGGGAATTATGGGGAACAATGTGGCCTGATCAACCTGGTAGGGGTTACATTGACCTCACATGGATTTACCAGACCTGTAAAAATGAATGGTATAAAAACCATAGCATTAATAGATTCTGGGAGTGCTGTCACGTTGGTCTCGGGAAAGTTGGTGGGAACAGACCAACTAACTCGGGCCAAAAGCACAGGGGTAACATGCGTACATGGCACCGTGAATTTTTACCCTACAATTCCAGTACGGATTGAAATCCAGGGGAATACCACCAGAGTTTCTGCAGGAGTAGTCCCCAAGCTCCCTTATCCTGTTTTGATTGGGAGAGACTTCCCTGGGTTTGAGAACTTACTGACCCCGATAGAGGCAGGAGAGGGTAGCAACCCCCAGGTTGAGACAGAGGCAACTAAAGATAGCCTCACCCCAATGTTTGCTGAATTTGCTCCAGAATTATTCTTAACCCCTGGAAAACCCAGCAGGGCTAGGCGAGAACGAAGGGCGGCTAAAAAGTTAGGGACCAGGATTCTGGCAGCTAATCAAAAGACTTCCCTTGTGGGTAGGCGAACCCGCCCAGGAAACCAGGAGATGGTTCGGGCCACGAAGGACTCAGAGGAGGTTCCTGGCCCAAGTGGGAGCACCCCAGGGGGAAGAGTGGAAATAGGCCCCCTGGAATTAGGTCAGTTCAGTACTGCACATGAGACCTTTGGGCAGGACCAGGCCGAAGATCCATTATATGCGAACGTGAGGGAGGAGGTAGTGGAAGTAAATGGAGTGCCTGTAGAAGGAAAAGTCAAAGGCCCAAGGCCATATTACGTGCTCAAACGTGATCTGTTGTACAGAATAGAGCAAATACGAGGGGAAGAAGTAGAGCAACTCCTAGTCCCACGGAAACACATAAGGGCCGTACTAGAGCTAGCTCACAGTCATTTATTTGGGGGACATCTAGGGGTAGACAAGACGCTGGATAGAATCCTAAGAAGGTTTTATTGGCCAGGGATACGAGCAGAAGTCCAGCGTTATTGTGCCTCCTGCCCTGAATGCCAGTTGCATAGCCCCCGACCTCACTTGCGGGCCCCACTAGTACCTTTACCTATTATTGATGTCCCTTTCGAGAGGATAGCTATGGACATAGTGGGCCCACTAGAAAAGTCGGCACGGGGCCACCGAAACGTACTAGTCATCCTTGACTATGCCACGCGATATCCAGAGGCCATCCCTTTAAGAAACCCCACGTCTAAGGCAATAGCTAAAGAACTACTACAGGTTTTCGCCAGAGTGGGCATCCCTAAGGAGATCCTGACAGACCAGGGAACCCCGTTTACGTCAAAACTAATGAAAGACTTATGTGCCCTGCTCCGTATACAAGCCATTCGGACCTCAGTCTACCATCCACAAACAGACGGACTAGTCGAAAAATTTAATCGAACCCTTAAAAGTATGATCCGGAAGGTGGTAGCACAGGATGGAAAAGACTGGGACACTCTTTTACCGTATCTAATGTTCGCTATACGGGAAGTTCCCCAGGCGTCCACGGGTTTTTCTCCCTTTGAACTCTTATATGGACGCCACCCACGCGGGATTTTAGATATCGCCAAGGAGGATTGGGAGGAACAACCCAACCCAGGAAAGAATATTATTGAGCATGTGACACAGATGAGAGAACGGATAACTCGAGTAACCCCGATAGTACGGGAACACTTGGAAAAAGCACAAGAGGTACAGCGGACATACTACAACCGTCGGGCGAAAGTACGAAGATTTCAGCCGGGGGAACGGGTGATGGTGTTAGTGCCGACCACAGAAAGCAAACTCCTAGCCAGCTGGCACGGACCATATGAGATAGTGGAAGCCATTGGGGAAGTGATTTATAAGGTTAGACAACCAGACCGCCGGAAGCCAGAGCAAATCTACCACATCAACTTACTGAAGCCCTGGCATGACAGAGAGACGTGTCTGGTCACTCGAGGAGCTCTACCTCAGGCAGACGGCCCACAGGAGCAGGTAAAGATATCTCCTGACTTAACCCCAGAACAACGGACGGAAGTCATTGAAATGATCCACCAGAACCAGGACGTATTTTGTACCCAACCAGGTAGAACGACACTAGTCCAACATCATATTGTCACCAACCCCGGAGTAAGGGTAACGATAAGACCCTATCGAATACCGGAAGCTAAGAGGGAGGAAATTAGGATGGAAGTGCGGAAGATGCTGGAACTCGGGGTCATTGAAGAATCCCACAGCCAGTGGTCCAGTCCGATTGTACTAGTCCCCAAGCCTGATGGCACCCTGAAGTTTTGTAACGACTTCCGGAAATTGAATGAAGTATCCCACTTCGACGCCTACCCGATACCACGCATTGACGAGCTGGTTGATCAGTTAGGCAAGGCCAAATACCTAACCACCCTAGATCTGACCAAAGGATATTGGCAAATACCCCTGGCCAAGGATGCCAGGGAAAAGACTGCCTTCTCTACGCCCGATGGCCTGTTCCAGTACACTGTCCTCCCTTTCGGACTCCATGGGGCCCCTGCCACATTCCAAAGACTGATGGATAAGTTATTACGACCCCATGCCACCTATGCCGCCGCCTATCTAGACAACATAGTTATACATAGCCCTGATTGGGAGACACACCTAGACAAAGTGGAAGCAGTGCTGGACGCTTTGCGAAAGGCTGGTCTCACCGCTAATCCTCTGAAATGCGTGATAGGACTAGCTGAGGCCAAATACCTCGGGCATGTCGTAGGGAGAGGTGTGGTAAAGCCCCAATGGAACAAGGTGGAGGCAATACAAGATTGGCCTCGACCAATCCGCAAAAAGCAGGTCAGAGCATTTTGGGGTTTAGTTGGATACTATCAGAGATTCATCCCTCATTTTGCCACAAGAGCCGGGCCATTGACGGATCTGATAAAAGCTCGGGGCCCCGAGATAGTGAAGTGGACGGATGCGGCGGAAGCAGCGTTTGCAGATTTACGGACAGCCCTATGCTGCCATCCGGTACTCATGGCCCCAGACTTCGAGAAGGAATTCATCCTGCAGACGGACGCCTCGGAGGTGGGACTTGGTGCCGTCCTTTCCCAGATGGTAGGGGAGGAGGAGCACCCCATCTTGTACCTCAGCCGGAAGCTCCTCCCCAGGGAACAAAAGTACGCTGTTGTTGAAAAGGAATGTCTGGCGATAAAATGGGCTATGGAGACTCTCCGCTACTATCTCCTGGGGCGGCGGTTTACCCTTGTGACTGATCACGCCCCGCTCCAGTGGATGCATAGGAACAAGGAAAGGAACGCCAGAGTGACGAGGTGGTTCCTCTGTTTGCAGCCTTTCCATTTTTGGGTCCAGCATAGGGCTGGAAGCCAACACGGCAACGCTGATGGCCTCTCACGCCGACACTGCCTCTCGTCCCGAGTAGCCCAACCCCTTGGTGTTGCGCAGGGGGGGGGGATATGTGATACAGCATGGCCAGAGGGCAGCATAAGAGTGTTAGCAGGGGGCCTTATTCCCTGCCAAGGGAGGAAGGTTTGCTTTAGATTAACTAGAACAGCTGTGGCCAATTAGAGCACCTGACTTCAGTTAGAGCACCTGACTCCAATTAGAGCACCTGACTCCAGTCATGTGATAAAAACCCCTGCTTCAGTCAGACAGGGTGTGGTAGTTGAAGGAGAAAGGTTGGATTGGAGCAGAGTGCAGGTTGCAGAAGAGAAGAGTTTGACCAGAGAGAAATAGAAGGTTTGGAGGAGTGCTGCGGTGGATTGTGAAGCCCAAAAGAAACCCTAGGTAAGGGGCAACAGGCTTGTGTAGAAGAGAGGCAAGAAGCCCTTCACAAGCTGAAGGGTATGAGAGGGAAGTAACCCAGGGGAAGGAACCGCTAAGTCAAGTGGTTCACCACAACCCCCAGGGCCCCTGGGTTGGGACCTGGAGTAGTGGATGGGCCCAGGTCCCTCCCTCTCCACTCCCCTCCTCCAAGGACACTAGTGGAGTGATTAAGAACTGGTTCAGAGGCAAGCAATAGCGCCCTGAACCTACCCCAGAGAAGAGAAAGCGCGAGACCCAGCAGAACAGTACCGGCAATTTGCCACAGAGACCATATCAAAAGCTTTGCTAAAGTCAAGGTACATCACGGCCACCACTTTCCCTATATCCGCAGAGCCAGTTATCTCCTCATAGAAGGCAATGAGGTAGGTTAGGCATGACTTGCCCTTGGTGAATCCATGTTGACTGTTCCTGATCACCTTCCTCTCCTCCAAAAGCTTCAAAATGGGTTCCTTGAGGACCTGCTCCTTGATTTTTCCAGGGATTGAGGAGAGACTATAGTTCCCCAGATTCTCCTTCTTCTCTTTTTTAAAGATGGACACTATATTTGCCATTTTCCAATTGTGCAGGACCTCCCCCCATCACCACGAATTTTCAGAGATAATAGCCAATGGCTCTGCAATCACATCAGCCAACTCCCTTAGCACCCTCGGATGCATTAGATCCGTCCCCATGGACTTGTGCACTTCCAGCTTTTCTAAAGAGTTCTTAACTTGTTCTTTCAACACTGAGGGCTGCTCACCTCCTCACTATATTGTGCTAGCCAGTGCAGCAGTCTGGGAGCTGACCTCATCTGTGAAGCACTGAGTGCTTCAGCTTTTTCCACATCATCTATCACTAGCTCGCCTCCCTCATTCATTAAGGGTCCCACACTTTCCCTGACCTTCTTCTTGTTGCTAACATACCTGTAGAACCCCTTCTTGTTACCCTTCACATCCCTCGCTAGCTGCAACTGCAGTTGTGCTTTGGCCTTCCTGATTATACCCTTGCAGGGGATGTCCAAGCTGTCTGATCTCTGCCCCGCAGCTGCAGCTGATCAGCCAGAGATGGGGCTAGGCCCAGTTCCCCTGAGAGGACCAGTCACCCTCTGACAGGTTCCTTTCTCCTAAGCTGACCCTGTGGGTGCTCTTTTCTCCCCTCCCACCAGGCTCCTTCCTCTCACTCTCCTTTGCCCTGTGCAGGCCCCACTGACGGTGGATGCGAGCGTCTGAGGGATCCGCACACTCTCCAAGAAGGAGAACGGGGCCTTTGTGAGCTGGGAAGGGAAAGTTCTTCCCTGGTGAGACGCCCCCTGGCCATGGGACAGGAGCCCTGGGCCAGGCTGTTCCATTGACTGCACCATCAGCCATGCCTGTGTCCTCAATAAACCCACTGTTCTAATGCAACAGCCCTGCCTGGGCCCTGCCTGCCCTGGCCTGGCCTGGCCTCCACAGGCTGGGTTTGCACCATTTAACCAGCCTGAAAGCTGGGCAAGCGCTAACCCCCCTATGCCCAGCAGAGCGGAAAGGCTGGACTCCCAACGCCGGGGCTGTGCCGGGGCCAGGACCATGGCGAGTGAGATCAGGGCAGCTGAGCACCCAGAGAGCAGCAGGAGCCAGGTGGTCAGGAATCTGGTTTCAAACTTCCTGCTGAAAGAGTCTGCGAGACAAAGCGGGCTGCAGAGAGCCAGCGAATGGCAAGGACAGGCCCAGAAATGCCTCCAGAGAGCAAACTGAGATGGCAGCTGCTGCAGGGGAACCGGGGCAGCCCTAAGCGTATGGAGACCAGAGCCGGGGCTCAGTACTACGGCAGAGCCAGGGGGCTGGAGCGAGAGCGGGAGCTACAGGCAAGGCTGCTCTGGCTCTCTGGAGACCTGCCCACGAAGGAGGGGCTGGCAAGGCTGGGGAGAACCAGTCTCTGTCCAGTGCAGCTCGGCTCCTGCCCGGCAGTCTATGGGGTTAGAGCCGCTCTCTGCCTGGCTACAGCTGGCTGCCAAGGACATCGGGCCAATAATCGAGCATCTCTCCCCTGTAAAGTCTCAGCCCAGCACCTCACCCCTGACACCAGACGAAGCGTCCATGCCTGGCAGCTCCTCGACCTCCCCACCATGGTGCAGCTCCTCTGGCTTCTGGGCTGGGAACTAGACACTGGCACTGGCAGATCTCCAGTAACCTGTGTTATTTGTCATGGTTTGAATGATATCTTGGAGCCTCCTTTACCCAGTGAAGCTTGGCGCCCCAGGCATCAACCCCACAGCTCCCATTGGTCATGGTTCCTGCCCAATGGGAGCTGTGGAGTTGTCACTTGGGCGGGGGCAGTTCATGGAGTCTCCCTGGCTGCCCAGGTGCCTAGGGGTGGCAGGAACCTGGTAGCCACTTCTGGCAGCTGTGCAGAAGCAGGGCAAGTAGGGAACCCTCCAGGCCCCCACTGTGCTGCCAACTGGACTTTTAATGGCCCAGTCGCCAGCGCTGACCGGAGCCGCCAGGGTCCCTTTTCGACCGGACGTTCCGACCACCCAGTCTTCATCCCAGTTTCAGCTGGGCACAGCCCTACCTCCCTGAGGGACTGTCTTTCTGCTTCCCAGCACCTCCTTGCATCCCAACAGGTCTCATTCTCCTCCTCTCCCCTCCAGCAGCCCCATTCCCAGCACTCGCAGGCGGGGACACATACCTCGAACTCCTGGGTGCCAGCAGTGGGGTGACAGACCACAGGGTCGCTGCAGGAGAACACGCCGCAGCTGGGCCCAGCCACAGGAGGAGCGCGAGGAGCTGCAGGGTATGGACAGAGACCTATGGCAGTTCTTGCCTCTCCCTGCTATAGGCAGGTGGAGGGTCCATCACTCCCCGGTCCACTCTTACCTGGCCAGGCTCCAGAGGGCAGGACCTGAGGGAGAAGAGGACGAGCAGGGGATTGGGTCCGTGGCAAAAAGTGGCTGAGCCAGACCCGTCCACTTTCAAAAGTGGGAGGGCCACAGCCCCTTGGCGCTCTCTGTTCCGGTGCCACTGCCTCACAACCCGGGTTCCTTTCTCCTAAGCTGAGCCAGGGGTGCTCTTTTCTCCCCATTGCCCAGGCGTTCCTGCCCTTGCTGAAGAAGGCTGCCCAGGGAAGCAACCAGAAAGGGCTGAGCTGTAGCAAGGCGGCCATTGTCAACATGTCCAGCGAGGCTGGCTCCATCCAGAATGTCTTAATCTGGCATGTGGGCCAAGCTATCGCCTATCGCTGCAGCAAGGTACAGGACGTGCTCAGTGTCACTCAGTGCTTTCCCCATGTTCCCCGCCCTCCTGCCCAGCCCTTCTAGCTTCCACTGCTGTGCCAGGGGGGACCAGCTGTTATTCAACTGCCTGGAATTCAGGTCAGCTCCCGGATTTCCCCTCAGTGAGGAACCTTCCATGATGTGTACCCCATCAGGGAAATCCCCACACTGGGAGGCGCATGGGGCTCCTCAGCCCTACAATAGCGAGTCTCAGCACAGACAGGGGAGGGCCACTATGGAGCTATTAATTATAGCCCTTCCTAGGGGCAAATACACCCAGTTGAGCTACCGTCACTAGGTTTAAATGGAGGGGAGCAGATCCTGTTCTGCCCCTGGTGAAACCTTGGGGGAAAACAAAGGAGAATCAATGGCACATTTACACTTCCCTCTGCCACCCCCTGATCATGCAAAACCTAGAGCAGCCTCAGCACTGCTCTAACTTGTACTCAGCTGTCACAGCCCCCGTGAAGCTATGCAGTAGCTGTGGCTGATCGAAGTGCAGCTACATCCCCTTCCCCATGGCCATGCCCCTGAGAGCACCTTGTTGTCCCCATCGAGCATCAGAGACTGCAGCTCACACCAGGGTCCTCACCCGCTTGTCTCTCTCTCCCTTCCCTGCCCTCAGGATCTGGGATCATTTCCTGTAGGGCTCATTCCCCTTCCCCACACACTGCTGTCTCTGCTCATGATGTCTTGCCCACAGGCTGCTCTAAACATGCTCACCAAGTGCCAATCCTTGGGGTATGGAGGAGATGGAATCCTGAGCATCGCTGTCCATCCTGGCTGGGTGCAGACTGACATGGGGATTTCACTATCCCCCGAGGTAGGTGCCTCGCTGGGAGAGGCTGATCATAGTCTCATGTCATGGGCAGATGTTCATCGTAGGGGGAATGGTTACTCCGTAACCTGTCTCCCCCTCCACTTTTGACCTGTATGGAAGAAAACTGTCGCAACGAGCCTGTCATCAGATCCCACCTCCTGGGGATTCAGCACTGTGTCCTGGGCATTGATCCCCCTGCTGCTACTTCCTTGGTTCCTCTGGCTCCTGGCATCGCAAAGCAAACGTCAGCAGAGCTGCTGCCATGGGGAGCTGGGGGAGGTGGGACCTGGTCATCATGGGCACCTGTATGCAGGTATCTGCATGGGGATCCTGCCCCAGTTCCCCACCCAGCATCAGGGGACAGTGACCTGGGTTGGCCTCTCATGGTTTTGGCTGGCCCCAGGGAGATCCTGGTCTCACCCATGGGCACCTAGCGGCCTGGACCAGCACCAGGCCAGATCTGATAGTTTGGGCCAGATTTTAAGCCCAACTAGACCCGAACCGATCCAAGAATGTCAGGTTGTTTTCAAACCAGATCCAATCTGAAGCTGATGCTGCCCCTGAACTTGTGTCTATGTCACTTCTGCCATCTTGTCCTTTGGGCTCAGCCTGGTGGGGGCTTCCCCTTCGCACGCCCCATGCCAGGCCCCCATCTCCAGCTGCCTCACGCCCGTGGGGTCAGCATGGCAGTGGCTGCATGCCCTGCTCATGCCAGCCACCACCGCCTCGCTGTGCAATGTGTGCTGCCGGGCGAGAGGGGCTGCCAGTAATCAGCACACTCGCTCCACAGCATGCACAGCGCGGTGAGGTGATGGTGGCCAGCAGGAGCACAGAAATGCTGCCACCATCTCATCAATCCCACGGCAAAAGAAGGTAATGAGAGACCCCAGTCAGAGTGTGTCAGGTGTTTTCAGATTCCACCTGACCCAAGTCCGACACCTGTAGTTGTGTCCCGTCAGGTTCCAGTTTGGTTGCAAGGCTCTAGGTCCCTTCCCCTGGGCCAGCCCTGGAGCCGATCCTGATCTTTCCCCTGGGCACATGGTGTACTTGGCCGTCCCCCGGGCAAGTTCCTCCCCCTCACTCTCCTTTGCCCCACGCAGGCCCCACTGACGGTGGATGCAAGTGTCCGAGGGATCCTGAACGTGCTCCCGATGCTCTCTGAGAAGGACAATGGGGCCTTCGTGAGCTGGGAAGGGAAAGTTCTTCCCTGGTGAGACGCCCCCTGACCACACGACAGGAGCCCTGGGTCAGGCCGTTCCAGTGACCGCGCTGTCAGCTGTGCCTGTGTCCTCAATAAACCCACTGTTCTAATGCAACAGCCGTGCCTGAGCCCTGTCTGGCCTGGCGTGGCAGCCACAGATTGCACTATGGGTGGAGCCGCCCCCCACACAGCAGCTCAATGTGATGGTTGTCACTGATTCCTCCCACCACAGCCAAAGCCCAGAGCTGGCCTGTGTGGGAGGAGCTGAACAGCTGCTGGATGGAGAAGGGTGAGCAGGCCCCCATCTGGGGAGAGCCCAGTTCACCCAGGAACAGAAACCACACTGAGCAGTCACTGCCTCAGGGAAGAGATCTCAGGGAGACCCCACAGGACGTTACACACACCCCTTCCCCCACACTAATGCAATGTATTGAGTTAGCCAGGCTGAGCTATACAGGCCGACACTCTGTAACCTGATCCGAGATGCCACTACGCCCAAAACAGCACAGAGGGCACCGGGAAGGGGGCAGCCAGGAGCCGCTGGGTATATCAGCTCTTTTAATTCATGGGGCGAGGGACCCCTTGGGGATGGGGGAGTTCTCCCTGCCCGCTGCCGTTGGTTGGGGGAGGGCAGTGCCCTGGGAGGTGGGGGTTGGGGGGTGTCACACTTTCCCTGGGCTTGGGAAGGAGAGCCTGGAGGAGCTACACACACACACACCATGTGGCCCCAGAGGGGTCGGTTTGCTCATGGAGCCTGAGTGGGCTTTAAGCACAGGGTGAGACCAGCCAGGAGAGGGAGAGGTACAGGGGTGCTGGAACAAGGCATGCCAACGTGCCATGGCCCTCCCATTTTTGGAAGTCCACTTTTTGCTGTGGGCCCTGCCGTCTGTCCGTCTTCTTCTTCTCACCGAGGCCCTGACCCCTGGCCAGGCGAGAAGCTGGAGCCCGAGCAGCTGTGGGGAGCTGCAGACCCTCCTACTGCCTGGGGTAGAAGGTCCATGGTTACCCACAGCTTCCCAGGCAGCTCTTATCAGGTCCAATTGCGGTTCTTCGGCCTTGGGCCCCCACCACCATACTAGGTTGGAACCGGAGCTGGGTCCAGGTAAGAGTGACGCAGGCATCTGAGGGGAGTCGCGCACCCATCACCTGCCCTGAGCCTCCCCACCCCAGGCAGGTGGAGGGACCTGGTCTCCTTGGCATGGCTCCAGCTTGGTTGGGGACAGGGCCTTGGGAAAAAGAGGAGGAGTAAGGGTGGGGCCGTGAGGGGGGCAGGGCCCCTAACCCCCACTTTTAGGAAGAATCCATCTCCCCTGGAGAGGCACCAACACAAAAGAGAGGGGCTCTCCCACAAGCCAAAGGGGGAAAGACAAGGGGACCCTGCTCTGCACTTGGCAGGAAAGAGCCAAAGCAGAGGCAGGAGGGGAGAGGTAATTCCTGCTTTATTTCTATGTGGAGCACAGGATCTGTTCCAAGAGGTGCATAGAGCTGAAGTGCTCGGTAAGAGCAACAATAATATAATTAAATTTAACATCCTTCGGGGGGTGGGGGTGGGGCAGAAATACCAAAGAATCCCCCCACAGTAGCATTTTGGTTCAGAAAGGGGAGCTACACAAAATGAGGAAGCTTGTTAAACAGAAATTAAAAGGCCCAGGCACGAAAGGGAAAAGCCTGGGTTGGCCTCTCATGGTTATGGCTGGCCCCAGGGAGATCTTGTCTCACCCATGGGCACCTAGCGGCCTGGACCAGCACCAGGCCAGATCTGATAGTTTGGGCCAGATTTTAAGCCCAACTAGACCCGAACCGATCCAAGAATGTCAGGTTGTTTTCAAACCAGATCCAATCTGAAGCTGACACTGCCCCTGAACTTGTGTCTATGTCACTTCTGCCACCTTGTCCTTGGGGCTTGGCCTGGTGAGGGCTTCCCCTTTGGACACCCCATGCCAGGCCCCCATCTCCAGCTGCCTCACGCCCGTGGGGTCAGCATGGCAGTGGCTGCATGCCCTGCTCATGCCAGCCACCACCGCCTCGCTGTGCAATGTGTGCTGCCGGGCGAGAGGGGCTGCCAGTAATCAGCACACTTGCTCCACAGCATGCACAGCGCGGTGAAGTGGTGGTGACAGGTGGAGGGACCTGGTCTCCTCGGCGTGGCTCCAGCTTGGTTGGGGACGGGGCCTTGGTAAAAAGAGGAGAAGTAAGGGTGGGGCCGTGAGGGGGGCAGGGCCTGTGACCCCCACTTTTAGGAAGAATCCATCTCCCCTGGAGAGGCACCAACACAAAAGAGAGGGGCTCCCCCACAAGCCAAAGGGGGGAAGACGAGGGGACCCTGCTCTGCACTTGGCGAGAAAGAGCCAAAGCAGAGGCAGGAGGGGAGAGGCAATTCCTGTTTTAGTCCTATGTGGAGCACAGGATCTGGTCCAAGAGGTGCATAGAGCTGAAGTGCTCAGTAAGAGCAACCATAATATAATTAAATTTAACATCCTTCAGAGGGCGGCGGGTGGGGCAGAAATACCAAAGAAGCCCCCCACAGTAGCATTTTGGTTCAGAAAGGGGAGCTACACAAAATGAGGAAGCTTGTTAAACGGAAATTAAAAGGCCCAGGCACGAAAGGGAAAAGCCTGCAAGCTGCATGGAAACTTTTTAAAAACACCATAATAAAGGGTCAGATTGAAAAACAGTAAGAGGACCAAATATGTGCCACCGTGGTACACAGCAAGGTAGAAGAAGTGGTTCGAGGTGAAAGGCATCTGTTCAAAATTTAAGAAGAAATCCTACCGAGGCAAATAGAAAGGAGCATAAACTCTGGCAGGCAAAGTGTAAATGCAGACATAGCAGGCCAGAACGACTTTGAAGTGCAACCAGCAAAAGACTCAGAAACTAAGAGCAAGTTTTTTCAAAAGTACATCAAAAGCAGGAAGCCTGTCAAACAATCAGTGGACCCCTGGAAGATGAAGATGCTAAAGGAGCGCTCAGAGAAGATAAGGCCATTGCAGAGAAGCTAAATGGATTTTTTGCATCGGTTGTCACTGCAGAGGATGTGAGGGAGATTCCCGCATCTGGTCTTAACGGTTGCAACTACAATAAAGAACAGAATGATCAGACACAGAGATGAACATGATTTGCTGGGGAATAGTCAACACGGCTTTAGTAAAGGGAAATCATGTGTCACCCATTTTTTAGAATATTTTGAGGGGATCAACAAGCAACAACCATGTGGACCAGGGTGATCCACTGGATGGAGCGTCCATGACAGGTAGGACCCACAGCTGTTTAGTTTCTAACTGTGAGATCCGGAGGCGCTGTCAGTGCTGCAGATCCCTGCCTGGAACGACTCCTGTGCCAAGGTGCCCCTTGGAGAGAGGAGAATGAGATCAGCCACTCTGAGCATCAGCCTGCCCGCATTCTGACAGATTAACAGGAGCCTGAAAACCCTGCCCAGGCTGTAGGTCGCCCCATGAAGCCGCATGAACTCAGCCAACTCCCATGGCTTTCTGGCCACCTCCTCATGTCCCCAGTTCACCTCCTTTTCTGCACTTCAAAGCCCCATCCCTTCTGCTCACTCTGCTCCTGAGAACGTAACCAGCAAGCACCTCCCACCTCTGCAGGCAGGATCCGCTCAGCTCCTGCTTTCTCCCTGCAGGGCAATGTCAGCAGCGCTCTGGTGACGGGGGGCAGACATTTCAAAGCACAACCATTGGCCTCATTCCACTGTAATAAAACTTAGAGTGGGGGGGAGGAGTACTGAGAAATCGCATTGCAACCATATGGCGTAGGGGAGAGACCACTCAGCTGGGGCTATTCCTGGCTCTCTCTCCCACTGACCCGCTGGGTGATCTTGGGCAGGTCACTTCGCCCCTCCGTGCCTCAGCTTCCCCATCTGTAAAACAGGGAGAATGATATTGAGTTTGTTGAGCTTGACCAATAGAAGGTGTGGTGTAAAAGCTAGGTCTTTTGTAATAGCCTAGCCACAGTACAGTATCAACTGTAACCCCACATGGGACCTACACCTGTGTAGCTGACCACTGACGCACAAAACAAAACATTTCTTTCAGTGAAAAAACAAAACTAAGACATTTGCTGACAAAAATTATCATTAATGCAGCATTAAATTTGCCCGGAAGTATCACTTATCCTTCCAGAACATCTAGTTCAGAAAAAACTGAAATCTCTGCAAAATGAAGGTAGAACAGCCACATAACCTTAACTCTGCCCTCTTTGAGTGATGAGCTGATAGGCCCAGAGTGCACACACCCGACAGCCACCTTTGCAGATAGTGCATGCCCCTTGGGGAATAGGGCACAGGACAAGTGGAGCACAGAATCGAATGCCGCCCTCTTGCGAAGGTAGAACTCGTTCAGCACAACTCACCAATAACCAGAACCTACCTACCCTTGTTCTATACTCAAACACTGAGCCTGCTCCCCAGAAACAACCCCACACTTGTTAAAAACTTTACAACCCCTTTTATAGCTCTTCACCCTTAGTCAGGGTTGTGACATGTTGGATCACAGAAACCCCCTTGGGACTGCCACGGGATGCACTGGGACTACCTCTGACCCCGTTTTCCCGGTCAGGTTGGGACTTCAGTACCCTGCCTTGTTGTGCCAGACACGCTGGCCTGCTACAAACACAGACCCAGGTCTGAACCACGTCCCCCAAAAGTTTCAGGCTTAACTGAAAGCGGCTTAAGAAGTGCTCCTGTCTCTAGCACCCAGATACTCAGTTCCCAAATAAACCCCAAATAAATTCATTTTACTCTGTACAAAGCTTATACAGGGTAAACTCAGAAATTGTTCAACCTCTATAACACTGATGGAGAGATATGCACGGCTGTTTGCTCCCCCAGGATTTAATTACTTACTCTGGGTTAATGAAGAAGTAAAAAGTGATTTTATTAAACATAAAAACTAGGATTTAAGTGGCTACAAGTAATAAGAGACAGAACGAACTAAGTTACCAAGAAAAATAAAATAAAACACGCAAGTCTAAGCCTAATACAGTAGGAAACTAAATGCAGGTAAATCTCCCCCTCAGAGATGTTCCAATAAGCTTCTTTTACAGACTGACTCCTTCCTAGTCTGGGTCCAGCAATCATTCACCCCCCACAGTTACTGGCCTTTGTTCCAGTTTCTGTCAGGCATCCCTTTGGGGTGGAGAGGCTCTCTTCTGAGTCAGCTGAAGAGAAAATGGAGGGGTTTTCAGGGCCTTTTATATCCTCTCACTTGTGCAACATCACAGCCACAAGATGGGGTCTCTGGTCACCTGGGTAAGTCACATTTCTATGATTGATTCAGCTTTTTGCAGGCCGATGCCACTGTTTACTTATTAGTTTGAACATTCCCAGGAAAGCGCAGATGTTCATCAGTTTAACAAAGAAATTAATATGCACCAGGTTTGTTATCCCAAGGGGAGTTGAGTTTCTGACATGCTTCAAACCAAACACACCGCTTCAGGCAGAACAAACAAACACATTTATTTGTATAAAGATAGATTTTAAGTGATTATAAGTCAAAGCAAAACAAATCTAATTTAGTGAAATGAAATAAAAGCAAAAACACATTCTACTCTGATCTTAACCCTTTCAGTGCCCTTACAAACTTAGATGTCTGTAGATGGACGTGGAAGAGAGAGGAAGAGCATGGCAAACATCTCTCCCTTTTATCATGGTCTTTTTTCCCTCTTGGCTTTGCCCTCCCCCTTCAGGGTCAGGTGAGCACTAACTCTTCATAGTCCCAAATTGACCCAGGGAAGGGGAGTGACTCAGTCGAGAGTCCAACAGATTCTTTGTTGCTGCCTAGGACAGTGTCCTTTGTTCCTGTGAGGCTGGGCTGGGTTTGTCCCATGCATGCCCTGAGGAGGTGCGAACTGCCCCTTTGCTCTTGGAGAGTTTTGCCTAGGCCTGTTTTCAGCCATGAGGACATATTTTCAGTTTCATAACTATATACATGAAATCACAACCTATAACATTACTGTAACAACAATTACTATAACATCACTATAACAACAATGCTCAGTGCATCATGAGCCTTCCAAAGACACCTGACATGACAAACTTTGCATGGGATGCCACACAATCATTTCATGAGGGTGTAGTGTGTTCCCATGAGGTACAGAACATCACAGACTGCAAACACCCAAGAAATGGACCCAGAGCGCTGACCCGATGGGGTCTGAACCAAGAGTCCAACTCCCACAGTAAGGTCCATTTCCCTAGAGAAAAGATGGGGAGGGGTCTCCACTGTATCCTTCCTCTGACAAATGGTCCCTCAAGATGACAAGCACCGGTAGAGAGAAGGGGGTTCTCAGGGGCAGGGTTATCTCCTTAGCCAAATGCACTTAGTGCTTGTTAGTCTGTCTGAGGCTACACGGCCTCTCTAGACCCTCCTCCCCAGACTCCTCCCTTCCTGGCACAGCTCACCCACCTTAGGTGTAGCTCAAAGCATGAACTAACTCTGTGAATTTAGTGCAGCGTGTGCTGGGCTGCAGTGAGCAACGGCTGTGACCGCTTCCCTGACCTTCCCAGGCAGTGGCGGCTGACTGGGGCCAGGGGATGGCCAGGGCGAGCCGAGAACCTGTCTCAGCTGCAGGGGCAGCTCTCGGGACCCACACTGACTCTCTGCTCCCAGCCCCTAGGAAGCTCACCCTCGGTTCCTTGGGCGAGAGGCAGGGGACGAAAGGAAGCCGGAAGGGGCTGTGTAGCGAGGCGACGACTCACCCGGCGGTGCCTCCTGCTGATCGTCCAGGGAATTAGCGTGCCAGCCTCCGGAGCACCCTCTGCAGGCCGATGCCCCATCTCTCAAGGTTCTGCCCCCTGCAGTACCCCACAGACTCACTGGGTCTCCCCTCCTCAGGGAACCCCCAACCCCCTATCCCCACCTCACCTCAGTCTTTGGTGACTGCCAGTCACCATCTAGCCCCTGCTCGCAGGGGCGGACTGCAGTGTAACTGCCACCCATCATCGGCAAGGGGGGGTTTGAACCTGCTGCCTCTGCCAGCCCTTAGGCTGCCCCTCTGCAACCCTAGTACCTTCTTGGCCTTTAACAAGACCTGCAGCCTGGGGGTTTTCCAGCCTGGAGCTCCCCATCTCCTCTGGCCTTTCCCCAGCCCTGCTCCACTCTAGGCACTCGACTCAGCTCCCAACAGCCAGACCCGTCCCTCTCCACAGCTAGAGAGAGACTGCCAAGCTCCAGCCTAGCAGCCCCTTTACAGGGCTGGCTGCAGCCTGATTGGGGCCTGGCCCAGCTGCGGGTGCTTCCCCAGTCAGCCCAGGTTTACTGGTACCCGCCCCAGCCCTCTCCGGGGCTGTTTTTAACCCCTCCAGGCACCCCGCTACAGTCTGTTAGAGCCACTGTAGCAGGCAGGGTTTGTGTACTCGGAATGGCGGCTGGTCTAGCCATCCTGGGCTGGAACGGGGTGAGAGGAGACTCATTCATGCCCCCCCCCTCCCCCGCCACACACTTGGGTCGTGTGTAACATAGAATCATAGAATCATATAATAGCAGGGTTGGAAGGGACCCCAGGAGATCGTCTAGTCCAACCCCCTGCTTAAAGCAGGACCAATCCCCACATTGGGGTCCATGGAGCAGAACGGCCAGTGCTGGCTGCTGTGAGGTCTTTTGGCTGGGGCTGGAAGCTCAGAGGAGGAACATGGCTCCGCGAGCTGGCAGGTGAAGGAACTAGGCCCCACACTGAAGAATACTCTCCAGCTGCCCAATTCCCTTCCCTTCCCTTCGAAAGGAAACTGCTTGACGCAAGTTCAGCATCTCACTCATGGCCTTTCCCCCTGCCCCAGGGGCCTAGGCAAGGGACCATCTACCCCTGCAGACTCCCTGTCCACAGGCCATGGAGGGGAAAGGGCCCTCACTGGAGCTCACTCTGCTCTGTTCCTACCCTCTGCAGTTTCACTGGCAAGCTGCCCTCACTTCTCCCCACAGCACCCGATTTGTGCATGTCACACTGTCTGGAGCGGCTCACGCCGGCGTTCCTACCTCAGGGCAGTTTGTCAGACGCAGGGCAGAGACCCCGATCTGGTGAGGTGCTCTACAGTTAGATTTCACCAAGCAGGTACCAAATGGGAACTCCTGGATCACCATGGAGTCTTGCCAAGGAGTCACAGACAGCCGCCTTAGACTGCCCAGTCTATCTCGCCATCCAACAAATGGCTAGTGACAAACGGTCACTTACACCAAACATCACGAATATTTCAAGTGTCAGGTTGAGGTCGTCATTGAATACATGACAATGGTCTGGTGTCCTCCCACAAGGTCTGGTGTCATGGCAAGAGTCCTGCCCCGCAACCATGGTGACGGTAAATGTTCTTTTTCTGTTCTCTCCCAAAGTCTCTTTTTCATGGCTCCAAGCAGGCAATGGATGGAATAATCCAGCCTCCCATTATTTTCTCCACCAATTAGACCTAACTTCCAAGACATTGATTTTGGTTCCTTGATGTCCCATCTTCTGCTTCTCTTGTTTACCAGTCATAATCCTACCACTGAAGAGCTGTGTTATGTGTAGACTCTGTTTTGTTCCCTTCTCACATCATTTCATATACTGTTTGATATGACAGCTCATTGTGTCACTGCATGAACAAGGAGTAATGGTCTCAAGTTGCAGTGGGGGAGGTTTAGGTTGGATGTTAGAAAAACTTTTTCACTAGGAGGGTGGTGAAGCACTGGAATGGGTTCCCTAGCGAGGAGGTGGAATCTCCTTCCTTAGAGGTTTTTAAGGTCAGGCTTGACAAAGCCCTGGCTGAGATGATTTACTTGGGGATTGGTCCTGCTTTGAGCAGGGGGTTGGACTAGATGACCTCCCGAGGTCCCTTCCAACCCTGATATTCTATGATTCTATGAACCTTCACCCACTTCTCACAGTTGATTCTACAATTCAGGTACATTTGTAGGCTCTGTTATCGTAACACTGCCCTGAACAGACAAAACTTGCTCATGTGCAAACACCGGATCAGTGTCTAAAACAAAGAAAACCGTGTTAAGGGGAAAGGAACTATAAATCCATTGTACATTCATGGATTCCTTAGCGCTGCCTCTGCGTTGTCCCTTACCACAGTCTCAGATCCATTATAACTGTAGCAGGGCTGGACCAGGGCACCTTGCCACTGCCTCTGAAATGCTAGATCCAACTCCTTACTGGAAGTCACTTAGCCCTGTAAAGATTAAAGAGCATTAGGATACTGGGATCCTTATCCCCTGATATTTAGTCCTGACGGCCTGTGTCACCCTTTGCCTAGCGCTTTGTTTCTGGTTCCACTGCCCGGCTGTGTCAGACTGAGGTTCTAGATGTGGCTGCTCCTCATTCAGGACATGTTGGGTACAGTTGTGCGGCCCTTTCTCACACACAATGTGGAGAACAACATTTCACCAGCTCTGCACTCAGAACTTCACTGACTAGTTGTCACGGAGTGTGGGAGAGTTTGGTCCTGCACCCCTCGTCCTGGGACTCACAGTGACTCTCAGCCAGCCAGTAAAACAGAAGGTGTATTGGACAACAGGAATGCAGGTTACAGCAGAGCTTGGAGGCACAACCAGGACCCCTCAATCAAGCCTTCTGGGGTTCAGGGTGTTTGGATCCCAGCTTAGGATTCCCTGAATTCCAACCACCCAGCCCAAAACCAAAACTAAAACTAACTCCCCTCCAACCGGCCCCTTCCTTTGTCCCTCCTTTGTCTGGCTTCCCTGGCAAAAGGTGCTGACACCCCTCCCCCACTACCTGGCTCAGGTTACAGGCGTAAATCCTGTCCCTCACCTAAAGACATCCCCTGCTTTCCCATCCCCCATGCAGACAGTCCCTACTCTATCACATCTCTCCCCCCTTCGAGACTGAACTGAGCAGGCTCACTCTGCCCAGTGACCTGGGGAAGTTCAGGGCCCCCTCTCTGGGACAACGCGTCCGCTATCAGGCTGGCACTTCCCTTCACATGGACCACGTCCATGTCACAGTCCTGCAGGTGGCGGCTATGGCACTAAAGTGGGGCACGAACCTTCGATAGTACCCGCCATCCCAATAAAGGCCTGGACCTGCTTTTTGGTTTGGGGAGCAGGCCAGTCTCTGATCACCTCCACCTTGGCTGGTTCTGGCTTTAGGCAGCCACTCCCCACCCGATGACCCAAGTAAGATACTTCAGCCGTCCCCACCTTGCACTTCTCAGCCTTTACAGTTAACCCAGCCTCCCGGAGTTGGTCCAGCACTTGTTTAACCTGGGACACGTGGTCCTCCCAGGTCTGGCTAAAGACGCAGATGTCGTCAATATACACCACAGCAAAACTCTCCATCCCCCGCAGTAGCTGATCCGCCAGGCGCTGGAAGGTGGCCAGCGCTCCCTTGAGGCCAAAGGGCAGAGTCAGAAACTTGTAGAGCCCCAGAGGGGTGATAAAGGCTGATTTCAGCCTTGCATCTGCATCCAGCGGCACTTGCCAGAAGCCTTTTGTAAGATCCATGGTGGTGAGGTACCGAGTGCCTCCCAGCTTGTCTGGGAGCTCGTCAGGCCTGGGCATGGGGTAGGCATCAGATATGGTGACGGCACTGAGCTTTCGATAGTCCACACAGAACCGGATCGACCCATCCCTTTTGGGGACCAGCACCACTGGTGAGGCCGAAGGGCTGGAAGACGACTGGATCACGCCCAAAGCAAGCATGTCCCTGACTTCTCTTTCTAGGTCCTGGGCAGTTTTCCCGGTGACCCGAAAAGGGGAACATCTTATAGGGGGATGGGACCCGGTCTCCACCCGGTGAACAGTCAAATTAGTGCTTCCAGGCTGGTTGGAAAACAGCTGTCGGTACAGATGCAGCACCCCTCTGATCTCAGCATGCTGGGCCAGGGTCAGCTGATCAGAGAGCGGAATCGCCTCCAGGGGGGAACCAGCTTTTGTCCCAGGGAATAGATCCACTAAGGGGTCATCTCCCTGCCCCTCCCAATGTCCACACACGGCCAGCACCACATTCCCCTTGTCATAGTATGGCTTCCTCATATGCACATGGTACTCCGGCAGTGATGAGCCCGGTTTGACAGTTCCACCACATCGTTTACCTTGTTTAGTTGCTTGACAACCTTGAAAGGTCCTTCCCAGGCGGCCTGGAGTTTGTTTTTCCTCACGGGGATGAGAACCATCACTTGATCCCCGGTGGAAGGCACGGGCCCGTGCCGTGTGGTCATACCAGACCTTCTGCTTCCTCTGGGCTCGGGCCAGATTCTCTCTGGCCAGGCCCATGAGCTCGGCAAGTCTTTCCCGGAAAATCAGGACACACTCCACTATCGACTCTCCATTGGGAGTGGCCTTCCCCTCCCATTCGTCTCTCATCAGGTCCAGGGGCCCCCTCACCCGCCTTCCATATAACAGTTCAAAAGGCCAAAGCCCAGTAGATTCCTGGGTACCTTCCTGTACGCGAACAGCAGGTAAGGTAAGTACTTGTCCCAGTCCTGTGGGTGCTAGTTCATAAATGTTTTTAGCATCATCTTTAGCATCCCGTTGAACCTTTCCACCAGTCCATTGGACTGGGGGTGATAAACTGAGGCCTAGTTGTGCCGGACCCCACATTTCTGCCATAAGGACCGGAGCAGGGTCGACATGAAGTTGGACCCCTGGTCCGTTAAGATTTCCTTGGGGAACCCCATCCGACTGAAAATGGTCAGCAGTGCATCTGCCACGGTGTCCGCTTTGATAGAAGATAAGGCCACCGCCTCGGGGTAGCGAGTGGCGAAATCTACCACCACCAGAATGTATTTTTTCCCCGACCGGGTCGTCTTGCTGAGAGGTCCCCCTATGTCTATGGCCACCTTCTGGAAAGGTTCTTCTATGATGGGTAAAGGCCTCAAAGCCGCTTTCCCCTTGTCCCAGACCTTCCCCACCCTCTGGCAGGGGTCACAGGATTGGCAGTACTGTCGGACATGGGTAAAGACCCCAGACCAGTAAAAGTTCTGTAGCAGCCTCTGCCTGGTGCGCCAGATTCCCTGGTGCCCTGCGAAAGGGATGTCATGGGCCAGGTACAGTAGCTTATGGCAAAACCTTTGGGGAACCACCAGCTATTTCCTGATCCCCCATGCTTCTACTTCCCCTGGGGGAGCCCATTCTCAGTACAGGAACCCCTTCTCTCACAGGAACTCTCCTTGCAACCTCTCCTCATGGTCTGTACCGCATTAAGGTCAGCCTGGTCCCTGGGCTTCCACAAGGAGGGATCTTTCTGCAACTCGGCCTGGAACTCAGCAGCTGGGACAGGGATGGGGACCTGCTCTCTCTTGCTGGCTGGGTCTGAGACCACAGCCCCTCTGATCCGTGTCCCTGGGCGTTCCGTCCCCACCAGGTTAGGGTCCTGCGCCTCGGGCAGAATACCTTCCCCATTGCCCGGGCGCAGTGCCCTTCGCAGACTCTGACTATGAGCCACGACCCAGGGCACCCCAGGCGTTACTTGGCCAGTCCTCGAGGTCCCCTCCCATTAACACCTCCCGTGGGCAAATGTGGGTGTACCCCCACGTCCTTGGGGCCCTACTTGGCCCCCCACTTCAAGCGTACGCTCACCACGGGCACCTTGAATGGGGTCCCGCCCATGCCCACCAGGGTCAGGTAGTGTCAGGCACCATCCGATCTGAGGCCACCGCATCGGGCAGGGCCAGCGTCACCTCTGTGCCCGTGTCCCAGTACCCAGTGACCTTCCTCCCGTCTACCTCCAGGGAAACAAGGCACTCTCTCCAGAAGGGCAGCCCTGTGCACACCTTGTAAACGAAAAACCCGGAGCCTGGAGCATCCAGCCCCCTAGAGGAGCTGACCTGGGGACCTCCTCCCTCCTTCACAGGTGGTACGCTGCCAGCCCCCCTCTCCTGGGAATGTTGCCCCTCATCAGACTGGGTCTTTATCCAGTCAACCCTCTGTGGGTTGGGTCTGCTCGGTCTGTCCCTGAGCTTGGGACACTGGCCCCGTATGAAGCCTCATTGACCACAGTGATAACAGCCCATGTCTCGTGGGTCCCCTCGAGTGGGTCGGATGGACCTGATGCTGGATGTTCCCCTATGGTGGTGGTTCTCCATAGGCCCCCGCTGGGAGGTCCCATGGTGACTCTCTCTTTGGATTGAGGCAGGCCTGCTCTTTCAAGACTGTTCCCTGTTATCCCCTGCCCGACTGTCCACAAATTGGTTGGCCAGCTGGCCTGCGTGCTGCGGGTTCTCCGGCTTCTGGTCCATCAATCACAGCCTCAGGTCAGACGGGCACTGCTCGTACAGGTGCTCCAATATGAATAGGTCAAGTTTGGGCCCCAGCTGTCCACTTGCAGGCATACCCCTGCGCCCGGTTGACAAGTTGTTGGTATGTGACCTTACGGGTTTTACGCTGACTCCGGAACCTTTTCCGATACATCTCAGGAGTCAGCCCAAACTCTCAGAACAGGGACTGTTTGAACAGCTCATAGTCCCCTGCCTCTGCCACTTTCATTCGGCTGTGCACCTCCACGGCTGTGGAGTCCAGTAAGGGGGTGAGAAATAGGATCCTGTCTGCAGAGTCAACCCTGTGCAGCTCGCAGGCCTTCTCAAAGGCCGTCAGGAAGGTATCTATGTCCTCCCCCTCCTTACGTCGGGCCAGGAAGCACTTATCAAAGCTCTTTGTAGGCTTGGGTTCCCCCTCACTCACCGCAGCCGGGGCTCCGCTGCTTCTCACCCGGGCCAGTGCCAGCTCATGCTTACGCTGGTTCTCCTTCTCCTCCTGCTCATGCTGGCACTGGTTCTCCTCATGTTTATGCTGGTTCTCCTGCTCCTTCAGTTCTTGCCTCTTTAACTCGAGCTCTTCCTGTCTCAGCTCCCTGTCATATTCCATCCGCATCCGTTCCAGGGACAGGGAGCTCTGCCAGGATGATCCCCTGCTGGCCGCCGGGGTCAGGGTGCCCTCGGTATTCACTGGGCTTCCCCCAACCCCTCCCCTAGGTATAGGTGGGCAGGGTCTCGGGGTGTCCTCGGCAGCAGTCTGGCTCCTCCCAGAGATGTCAGGCCCCGCGGCCCATGCTGCGTCCGCTGGGTGGCTTCCCTCAGGGACCGAGCTCGGTTCACCCAAGCGATCCTTCTCCTCCAGCTGGGCAATTAGCTGTTCTTTGGTGGACCTCCCAATGTGCAGCCCCCTCTGCTTGCACAGCTCCACCAGGTCTTTCTTAAGGTGCTTAGCATACATCTTCCTGCTGGCCACTCAACATCCTGTGCTCTCCGCTTCTCACCGGTTCCAGGGAGACCCCTTGTGCACCAGCCCTTTTTCCAGGTCACCCCCTCTCTGCCAGGGCCGAGCTGCAGACTCCTCCGCCCCTGGGACTGCTCCTACAATCCCCCCGGAGGACACTGTTACTGCAAAGTCCTTTGCTCTGGTCACACACTCCCAAGGGTTAATCGCCTCCTGAAACCGTCGCTCTCTGTCTCTTCAGCCCACCTGGTCCCCATCAATCCCCCTTCATTTTACTGCTCCCCAGTCACTTACTGCAGGAAGTGCCATCCACGGGATGCACTAGATCCCATCTCTACCACCAGTTGTCACGGAGTGTGAGGGAGTCCGATCCTGCACCCCTTGTCCTGGGACTCACAGTGACTCTCAGCCAGCCAGTAAAACAGAAGGTTTAATGGAAAACAGGAATGCAGGTTACAGCAGAGCTTGGCGACACAACCAGGACCCCTCAATCGAGTCCTTCTGGAGGTTCAGGGTGTTTGGATCCCAGCTTAGGATTCCCTGAATAACAACCACCCAGCCCAAAACCAAAACTAAAACTAACTCCCCTCCAGCCGGCCCCTTCCTTTCTCCCTCCTTTGTCTGGCCTCCTGGGCAAAAGGTGCTGACATCCCTTCCCCCCCACCTGGCTCAGGTTACAGGCCTAGGTCTGGCTCCTTCTATCTCCTCCTGTCTCATCGCCAGCTGGCGGCAGAGAGTTCTTTCCCTGGAGCTCCCCTGGAGTTGTGCGGGTGGGGGTGGGGGTGTGCAGCTAGCCCAGCTCTCACTGAGCACAGGCCCTGCCAGCTGGCTTTAATGTCCACAGCGTTGTGGTGACTGGGGCCAATTGAGGAATCGGCCTGGGTCTTGTCAAGCAGGTTGTGGGGAAATTAAATCCACTCGAGTGGGTCTTTGGGACCTTCCAGAACCCGGAGGGAGCACAGGTGAGAATGGGATGAGGTGAGCCAGAACAAACTGTGCGTCCTGGAGGAATCTGAGCAAGGAGCTGATGTAACTGCAGTGAGAAGCTGCCTGAGCAGGAGAGGATCTCAGACACTGATGACCAGCCTTTGGTTTTGTACATACACTCACGACAACTTTCATCTTGCAGCTGAAGCAGGACAGCTGTGAAGTTGTGGCTGTGTGCACTGTATTTGCAGGCTAACCCCACACATAGTTACCAAGGGCTTCAGGCTGCATCTTTGTAACTTATACATGATTGCAGTATAGACCTGTGACATACCGGGACACAATCCAGACCAGTGTGGGGCCTGTCACCCCTGCCCTGCAACCTTGGGTGCCTCACAATGCCCTGCTGTGGTAGCTCCCACCGGGGCTGCTCACAAACAACCTTCGAAGATGCAAGCCACATCCTGAGGGTCTGTGTGTAACTGCACCTACCTGCTACACTCTGGCTCTCACCAGCCTGGGTTATGCAGCAGGGTGACCCCTTCATACCTCCAATCCCAGATCTTCCCCCAGAAATGTATGTGCTATACTACCCAGCCCTCTCCTCGACACTGCAGATAACTTGTCTGGTATTTCTTTAAGGGAATAATATGCTATTTTATTACCTTAAATAGTTATCCAAACACACCAATTTAAACACACTGAATTAGATAAACCAGTAAAACAAATATATTTGAAGTGAGTTCAAGCGGCAATGCATGAAAGAGCTGTTTGCCAACTTCTGTGTGGGCAGGGCGGTGGGGTTTGGATTTGGAACAGGTATTAATAACACCAAACAGGGGACTCTTGCACCTTCACATACTATGTTGCCACACAAATTTTACCAGGACAATACTGACCAGCAAAGTCAGAGTTTTCTAATGATACCTTACAAAGCATCCTTTTGTACAGAGGTTATTACCAGGGTGTGTAGGGTGTGAATACAGGGGTATGTTTTGCCACAAGACCTTCCCTGGATCGCTTACCTTGGGAGATTAAAAATCATGAGTCAGACTCCCAAAGTCAGAAGATTGTAATATAAGGAAATCCAACCATTTTTTGCCCGTTTTTGACTTTAACTCCCCCCCATGCTGTGTGTGTGTGTGAGAGAGAGAGAGAGAGAGAGAGAGACACACACACACAGAGAGAGAGAGAATTTCAGGTTGAACCATCAGCCTTCAGTGCATACAGAAATGTAGCAACTTCCTGGTTGCACAGCTGCGGACTTCACTTACCTTCTCCACCCTCAGACAGGGGAACCACCCTCCATCTCCTATCGCTGTCTTCATCCAGCAGCAACAACTCTGTGCCTGGAACCCTCTTGCTGTCCCAGCCCTCTCTCAGCTCCGGTGCCATGCATTAGAGTTGCCCGCTGTCTGGTTTTTGACCAGAACACCTGGGTTGCTGCTAAAAGTCTGGTTGGCCACAGTGCCAGCAGGGCAGGCGGGCTCTGTGCCCGGCTCCTGGGAAGTGGCCGGCGTGTCCTTCCAGCTCCAAGGCAGAGAGGTGGCCAGGGGAACTCTGCAAGCTGCCCCCGCTAGCAGACACCACCCTGAGCACCAGCTCCACAGCTCCCATTGGCTGGGAACGCAGCCAATGAGAGCTGCAGGGGCCACCTGCGTATGGGGACAGAGTGCAAAGCCCCATGGCTGCCCCTCTGCCTACTACCTGGAGAGACATGCTGGCCACTTCCGATAGCCTCCTGAGGTGAGCACTGTCCAGAGCTTGCATCCAAAACCCCACCCACACCCCAACCCTCTGCACCAGCCCTGAGCCTCCTCCAACACCCAAACTCCTTCCTGGAGCACACACCCCTTCCCATACCCACACCCCTTGCCCCCTGTCCCGGCCCTGAGACTCCACCCTTATTCCAAACCACTCGGCCCCAGCCTGGAACCACCTCCTGCACCCCAAACCCCTCATCCCTGGCCCCACCCCAGAGCCTGCGCTCCCAGGAGGAGCCCTCACCCCTTCCCACAACCCAACCCCCTGACCCAGCCCCCTCTCACATTCTGAACACCTTGGTCCCACTCCCTAGCCCAGAGCTCCCTCCTGCACCCCAAAGCCCTCATCCCTGGACCCACCTCAAAGCCCTCACCCCCAGCTGAAGTCCTAACCCCTATTTAGCATTATTAAATTATAGAACATTGCCATCACAGCCAGGTTTATCACCTGCACAGATGTAACTTAACAGAAAATTTAAAAAGAGGTTACCAATGTTTTTTTCAAGAAGGACATAAGGAAAAGAATAAGTATTAATATCAGTTGAGTTTGTATCACAATTATTGTGATAGAGAATTGTATAAACTTCCTTCTTTGAAACTAAATATTACAGTACGTATCTATAATGGCCTAAATGGGGCTCAGAAGCTCACTGTAACGAAAGAGGTAAAGCCTCAATCTTATAATATCATGACTAATAGTGGTCAAGTGCAGAGACAAAATCTGCTGCAATTGTTACCTGAAAGACTTGACTCCTCTGAAAGAAAAAATGATATAGCACAGCACCCAGAGCAGCAAGAAATGGAAAATGATATCATTCATTCAATAATACAGCAAATTTAGAAGACAGATGGTTGTTGCAGCAAAGGAGGCCTGTTACAGGACTTTGGGAAAGCTGTTAAGATAATTCTCTTTCCCCCCACCACGTGAATCATAGACTATCAGGGTTGGAAAGGATCTCACTCAGGAGGTCATCTAGTCCAACGCCCTGCTTTGCAGGACCAATCCCCAGACAGATCTTTGCCCCACAGCCCTAAATGGCCCCCTCAAGGATTGAACTCACAATTCTGCGTTTAGCAGGTCATGCTCAAATCACTGAGCTATCCCTCCCCCTGTTGTTATGAGTATTAACGTAAAAGAGAAGTGGGGTTCCTGAGGCTGGAGAAGCATGACTAGAATCTCCAGAGGGTGGGAGCTGACAGCGGGAGGAGGCTGTTAGTTTGAGGTTAGACTGACAGAGAGATGGGAGTTACCTACTGTGGCAAATTGCCGGTATTGTTCTGCTGGGTCTCGCGCTTTCTCTTCTCTGGGGTAGGTTCAGGGCACTATTGCTTGCCTCTGAACCAGTTCTTAATCACTCCACTAGTGTCCTTGGAGGAGGGGAGTGGAGAGGGAGGGACCTGGGCCCGCCCTCTACTCCAGGTCCCAACCCAGGGGCCCTGGGGGTTGTGGTGAACCACTTGACTTAGCGGTTCCTTCCCCTGGGTTACTTCCCTCTCATACCCTTCAGCTTGTGAAGGGCTTCTTGCCTCTCTTCTACACAAGCCTGTTGCCCCTTACCTAGGGTTTCTTTTGGGCTTCACAATCCACCGCAGCACTCCTCCAAACCTTCTATTTCTCTCTGGTCAAACTCTTCTCTTTTGCAACCTGCACTCTGCTCCAGTCCAACCTTTCTCCTTCAACTACCACGCCCTGTCTGACTGAAGCAGAGGTTTTTATCACATGACTGGAGTCAGGTGCTCTAATTGGAGTCAGGTGCTCTAACTAAAGTCAGGTGCTCTAATTGGCCACAGCTGTTCTAGTTAATCTAAAGCAAACCTTCCTCCCTTGGCAGGGAATAAGGCCCCCTGCTAACACTCTTATGCTGCCCTCTGGCCATGCTGTATCACATATTCCCCCCCCCCGCGCAACACCAAGGGGTTGGGCTACTCGGGACGAGAGGCAGTGTCGGCGTGAGAGGCCATCAGCATTGCCGTGTTGGCTTCCAGCCCTATGCTGGACCCGAAAATGGAAAGGCTGCAGAGAGAGGAACCACCTCGTCACTCTGGCGTTTCTTTCCTTGTTCCTATGCATCCACTGGAGCGGGGTGTGATCAGTCACAAGGGTAAACCGCCGCCCCAGGAGATAGTAGCAGAGAGTCTCCATAGCCCATTTTATCGCCAGACATTCCTTTTCAACAACAGCGTACTTTTGCTCCTGGGGAGGAGCTTCCGGCTGAGGTACAAGATGGGGTACTCCTCCTCCCCTACCATCTGGGAAAGGACGGCACCGAGTCCCACCTCCGAGGCGTCCGTCTGCAGGATGAATTCCTTCTCGAAGTCTGGGGCCATGAGTACCGGATGGCAGCATAGGGCTGTCCGTAAATCTGCACATGCTGCTTCCGCCACATCCGTCCACTTCACTATCTCGGGGCCCCGAGCTTTTATCAGATCCGTCAATGGCCCCGCTCTTGTGGCAAAATGAGGGATGAATCTCCAATAGTATCCAACTAAACCCCAAAATGCTCTGACCTGCTTTTTGCGGATTGGTCGAGGCCAATCTTGTATTGCCTCCACCTTGTTCCATTGGGGCTTTACCACACCTCTCCCTACGACATGCCCGAGGTATTTGGCCTCAGCTAGTCCTATCACACATTTCAGAGGATTAGCGGTGAGACCAGCCTTTCGCAAAGCGTCCAGCACTGCTTCCACTTTGTCTAGGTGTGTCTCCCAATCAGGGCTATGTATAACTATGTCGTCTAGATAGGCGGCAGCATAGGTGGCATGGGGTCGTAATAACTTATCCATCAGTCTTTGGAATGTGGCAGGGGCCCCATGGAGTCCGAAAGGGAGGACAGTGTACTGGAACAGGCCATCGGGCGTAAAGAAGGCAGTCTTTTCCCTGGCATCCTTGGCCAGGGGTATTTGCCAATATCCTTTGGTCAGATCTAGGGTGGTTAGGTATTTGGCCTTGCCTAACTGATCAACCAGCTCGTCAATGCCTGGTATCGGGTAGGCGTCGAAGTGGGATACTTCATTCAATTTCCGGAAGTCGTTACAAAACCTCAGGGTGCCATCAGGCTTGGGGACTAGTACAATCGGACTGGACCACTGGCTGTGGGATTCTTCAATGACCCCGAGTTCCAGCATCTTCCGCACTTCCATCCTAATTTCCTCCCTTTTAGCTTCCGGTATTCGATAGGGTCTTATCGTTACCCTTACTCCGGGGTTGGTGACAATATGATGTTGGACTAGTGTCGTTCTACCTGGTTGGGTACAAAATACATCCTGGTTCCGGTGGATCATTTCAATGACTTCTGTCCATTGTTCTGGGGTTAAGTCAGGAGATATCTTTACCTGCTCCTGTGGGCCGTCTGCCTGAGGTAGAGCTCCTCGAGTGACCAGACACGTCTCTCTGTCATGCCAGGGCTTCAGTAAGTTGATGTGGTAGATTTGCTCTGGCTTCCGGCGGTCTGGTTGTCTAACCTTATAAATCACTTCCCCAATGGCTTCCACTATCTCATATGGTCCGTGCCAGCTGGCTAGGAGTTTGCTTTCTGTGGTCGGCACTAACACCATCACCCGTTCCCCCGGCTGAAATCTTCGTACTTTCGCCCGACGGTTGTAGTATGTCCGCTGTGCCTCTTGTGCTTTTTCCAAGTGTTTCCGTACTATCGGGGTTACTCAAGTTATCCGTTCTCCCATCTGTGTCACATGCTCAATAATATTCTTTCCTGGGTTGGGTTGTTCCTCCCAATCCTCCTTGGCGATATCTAAAATCCCGCGTGGGTGGCGTCCATATAAGAGTTCAAAGGGAGAAAAACCCGTGGACGCCTGGGGAACTTCCCATATAGCGAACATTAGATACGGTAAAAGAGTGTCCCAGTCTTTTCCATCCTGTGCTACCACCTTCCGGATCATACTTTTAAGAGTTCGATTAAATCTTTCGACTAGTCCGTCTGTTTGTGGATGGTAGACTGAGGTCCGAATGGCTTGTATGCGGAGCAGGACACATAAGTCTTTCATTAGTTTTGGCGTAAACGGGGTTCCCTGGTCTGTCAGGATCTCCTTAGGGATGCCCACTCTGGCGAAAACCTGTAGTAGTTCTTTAGCTATTGCCTTAGATGTGGGGTTTCTTAAAGGGATGGCCTCTGGATATCGCGTGGCATAGTCAAGGATGACTAGTACGTTTCGGTGGCCCCGTGCCGACTTTTCTAGTGGGCCCACTATGTCCATAGCTATCCTCTCGAAAGGGACATCAATAATAGGTAAAGGTACTAGTGGGGCCCGCAAGTGAGGTCGGGGGCTATGCAACTGGCATTCAGGGCAGGAGGCACAATAACGCTGGACTTCTGCTCGTATCCCTGGCCAATAAAACCTTCTTAGGATTCTATCCAGCGTCTTGTCTACCCCTAGATGTCCCCCAAATAAATGACTGTGAGCTAGCTCTAGTACGGCCCTTATGTGTTTCCGTGGGACTAGGAGTTGCTCTACTTCTTCCCCTCGTATTTGCTCTATTCTGTACAACAGATCACGTTTGAGCACGTAATATGGCCTTGGGCCTTTGACTTTTCCTTCTACAGGCACTCCATTTACTTCCACTACCTCCTCCCTCACGTTCGCATATAATGGATCTTCGGCCTGGTCCTGCCCAAAGGTCTCACGAGCAGTACTGAACTGACCTAATTCCAGGGGGCCTATTTCAACTCTTCCCCCTGGGGTGCTCCCACTTGGGCCAGGAACCTCCTCTGAGTCCTTCGTGGCCCGAACCATCTCCTGGTCTCCTGGGCGGGTTCGCCTACCCACAAGGGAAGTCTTTTGATTAGCTGCCAGAATCCTGGTCCCTAACTTTTTAGCCGCCCTTCGTTCTCACCTAGCCCTGCGGGGTTTTCCAGGGGATGAGAATAATTCTGGAGCAAATTCAGCAAACATTGGGGCGAGGCTATCTTTAGTTGCCTCTGTCTCAACCTGGGGGTTGCTACCCTCTCCTGCCTCTATCGGGGTCAGTAAGTTCTCAAACCCAGGGAAGTCTCTCCCAATCAAAACAGGATAAGGGAGCTTGGGGACTACTCCTGCAGAAACTCTGGTGGTATTCCCCTGGATTTCAATCCGTACTGGAATTGTAGGGTAAAAATTCACGGTGCCATGTACGCATGTTACCCCTGTGCTTTTGGCCTGAGTTAGTTGGTCTGTTCCCACCAACTTTCCCGAGACCAACGTGACAGCACTCCCAGAATCTATTAATGCTATGGTTTTTATATCATTCATTTTTACAGGTCTGGTGAATCCATGTGAGGTCAATGTAACCCCTACCAGGTTGATCAGGCCACATTGTTCCCCATAATTCCCCAGATTACACTGCACAGGCACCTCCTTGTTGGGACATTGGGCTGCTATATGCCCCAATTCCCCACATCCATAACACCGTCCCCTCATTCCGGTTATCACCCTCTGCCTGGGGCTAGTTGGCCGGCCCCCCACCACTCTTCCCAAACCCCCAGGTCCCTTTCTGGCCTCGAGCCATTCCTCGCTGTCGTTCCTCCCGGTTATAGTTTTCCTAGAGTTCTCGACAGTCCGGGGCCTTGGGTTTGGGGTTGTCTTCCTGGGTTGCCGTGTCTCCCCGCTTGGGGTCTGGAACAGTTCGCGGGCTGCCAGTTGTCTTTCCACAAGGGAGACCAACTCATCATAGGTAGAGGAGTCATTCTGACCCACCCAAGTCGTGAGACCTGGTGGTAGCCCCCGCATATACCGGTCCAATATTAGTACCTCCATCATCTCCTCAGAGCTATGGACCTTAGGGCGCAGCCATTTCCGGGTCAGGTGGATCAAGTCAAACAATTGTGATCGGGGTGTCTTGTCCTCCATATATCGCCATTCATGGAACCTCTGGGCTCGCAGTGCCGTTGTTACTCCGAACCTGGCCAGGATCTCTGCCTTTAGCTGGGAATAGTTTGCTGCAGCTTCTGCAGACATATCGTAATAGACCTTCTGGGCTTCCCCACATAGGAATGGGGCAAGGATACCTGTCCATTGTTCTCGGGGCCAGGCCTCCCGCAGGGCTGCTCTCTCAAAAGCCAGGAGGTATGCTTCCACATCGTCCTCCCGGGTCATTTTCTGTAAGCAATGGCTAGCCCGCATGGGCCGGGTCCCTTCCCAGTGGTGATTCTGTTCCATAAGGGTCTTCATCTGACTCACCAGATCTCTCAGCAGGGCTCAGTCCTGAGCAGCCTGACTCAGCAACAGCTGATTGGTCTCTTGCTGCAATCTAGTCGCCTCTTGTTGGGCGGTTGCTTGGACCCTGGTAGCCTCCTGCTGGGCCGCGGTGGCATGTATAAGGGCCTTGACCACGTCGTCCATCTTAAGGGTGGGAGGATTATGTCTCCCCCTGGACTATGTCCCCAGCGCGCAAATCCCACTTCTGACACCACGTGTGGCAAATTGCCGGTATTGTTCTGCTGGGTCTCGCGCTTTCTCTTCTCTGGGGTAGGTTCAGGGTGCTATTGCTTGCCTCTGAACCAGTTCTTAATCACTCCACTAGTGTCCTTGGAGGAGGGGAGTGGAGAGGGAGGGACCTGGGCCCGCCCTCTACTCCAGGTCCCAACCCAGGGGCCCTGGGGGTTGTGGTGAACCACTTGACTTAGCGGTTCCTTCCCCTGGGTTACTTCCCTCTCATACCCTTCAGCTTGTGAAGGGCTTCTTGCCTCTCTTCTACACAAGCCTGTTGCCCCTTACCTAGGGTTTCTTTTGGGCTTCACAATCCACCGCAGCACTCCTCCAAACCTTCTATTTCTCTCTGGTCAAACTCTTCTCTTCTGCAACCTGCACTCTGCTCCAGTCCAACCTTTCTCCTTCAACTACCACGCCCTGTCTGACTGAAGCAGGGGTTTTTATCACATGACTGGAGTCAGGTGCTCTAATTGGAGTCAGGTGCTCTAACTGAAGTCAGGTGCTCTAATTGGCCACAGCTGTTCTAGTTAATCTAAAGCAAACCTTCCTCCCTTGGCAGGGAATAAGGCCCCCTGCTAACACTCTTATGCTGCCCTCTGGCCATGCTGTATCACACTACATATCCAATAAAGACTGTTAAGTTTCAAGGAATAATTATTGAGCCTGGTGGATTACTTGGATATAAAACGTTCCCCCCTGCACTCGCCTCAGCCTCCTCCCTGCCCTCCACATCTCCTACACCCCTTAGCCTCCCTCCTGCCTTCCACATGACCCCTGACCTGCATTTCCCTGCACCCCCAATCCTGCTTCCTGCTCCCCCAGTGCCCTGCGCCTCCCCAGTCACAGGATCTCTGCTGCTTCTCACAGTCCTTGGGCTCTGACCACCCCCCTGGGGCATTTTGCCTCTGGGCTTCAGCCTCATTGAAAACTGTGGAAGGTGGCAGCCACCGTTACTGGGGGTAGCCTCCCTCCTACAGGCAGATGGCCTGGGGCTGGCGGTGTGACGTTACCGTCTATATGGTTTTATAAAAATATGCTAATCAGTGAATATAATGTAACTGGAATATGCTTCATGCAAAAGGTCTCTTGTGAGGTATCATTACAAAGCTTAGAATCTACTGAGTGTGGTCATCCTCTTTGTATAAATGTAGCACTTTTGTGTCTGAAACTAGAATTATAACTCTGGGGACCTATTGCAATTATGCAAAGTGTGGGCCATTAATGGTGGTTTGGAATCTTGATGGCTCCCATTAACCAGGACAATTGTCTGCAGATGGGTGTGTTTTACCTGTAAGTCTTCCTGTAGATACATGTGCTGGCAAGTGGGCAACAAAGTCTTGAAGTGACATATGATCATGTCACCTGAACTGGAATCCATCTTTAACCTGGTGTCTTTCCATTGAGAGGGAGGGGTGGGAACCCAGAGAGGGACAAAGGATTCCTGTCTTATGCGAAAGAGATGTAAAGGGGTGGAACAGAACAAAGCTGGAGGAGCTATCCTGAAGAATCCCCTAGCCACCACCTGAGCTGGAACAAGAGCTGTACCAAGGGAAAGAACCAGGCCTGGAAAGTGTGCAGTCTGAGGAAAAAATTTACTGAAGCAGCTCTGAGGGTGAGATTATCTTTATTCAGTTTGATTAGACATAGATGTGTGCATTTTATTTTATTTTGCTTAGTGACTTTGTTCTGTCTGTTACTACTTGGAACCACTTAAATCCTACTTTCTGTATTTAATAAAATCACTTTTTACTTATTACTTAACTCAGAGTATGTATTAATACCAGAGGTGAGCAAACAGCTGTGCATATATCTCTATCAGTGTTACAGAGGCCAGGGAACTTTTCCAGCAGAAATTCAGGCTCCCATGGGATGAGGTTGCAGCTGAGCAGTGGTTTGATGGGTTGCAGTGTTGCCAAAATCTGGAATTAGGGGGCCTAAAACCAGAGTTTGGGGACCTAAATCCCTTTGTGGATTTTCCTCCAGCCTGCCCCTGGCATGGCTACAAACCAGTAGAGTCCAGCTCCCATAGCAGATTCCGTCCCCTTAAAGCAAAGGGTGGTGATATGTGTATCCTTTCCCTGTGACAAATAGTCCCCAATGGAATCGTTAGGGATCATGATGGAAAGGGGGCTTTGTGGAGCAAGGACCCCTTATCATAGCTTCCTACTCAGATTTGAACCTTAGCGTTCATAAACTGAGAAGCTAGCATGAACCCTCTAAGCTTAATTACCAGCTTAGATCTGATAGCCTGCCACCAACCAGGAATTGCAGTGCCTGGTACACTTGGGTCCCCCAAAACTTCCCTGTGGGACCCCAAGACTCAGATGCCCTGAGTCTCCTAACAAAGGGAAATAAACTATTCTCCCCACCTCTCTCCCACCCAGAATTTCCTCTCTGGGCTAACCTGAGAGTTACTGATGCAACCTCTTTACATCACAATACCAAGAAGCATGTCTCTTCCCTTCCACAAAGAGACAACCAAATACAAGGAAACAGAAAAGATTCTCTCTCTCTTCCCCCTTTGTCTTCTCCCTCCCTCTAATTCCCTGGTGCTGCAGAGATTCACCCTCCGTAGATCTAACACAAAGAGAATTTCCCTCCCCTTCGTTCCTTAGCCTACCCAGAGAGAAAACAAAACTCAACAAGTCTTAAAAAGAAAACTTTATATAAAAAAGAAAGAAAAAAGACATAAAATATTCTCTGTATCAAGGTTGACAATAATACAGGTTCAATTGCTTAAAAGAAAAATGAATAAACAGCCTTATTCAAAAAGAGATACAATTTAAACATTCCAGTAACTTCACACATGTAAATACAAATAAAAAACAATAACAGCCTATTGTTTTTCTACCTTTGTACTCACAACTTGGAAACTGAAGATTAGAAGCTTGAAGATAGAAAAAATCCCCTCTCATAGCTGAGAGCCAAACAAAAGACACAGACCCAACATTCCCTCCCTGAGTTTTGAAAAAATCCAGTTTCCTGATTGGTCCTCTGGTCAGGTGTTTGGTTCCCTTTGTTAACCCTTTACGGGTGAAAGAAACATTAACCCTTAGCTATCTGTTTATGACACCCCTCCTGTGCCAATTGCATCTTTTGCTGGTTAGCTTCAGTCTCAGGTTCCCCGGCCTCTCTGGTCCCTTCTCCCTCTACCTTTTCCTTCCCAGCAGCAGCCCAGCCTTCCTTAGGTGTGATTCACAGGACAGACTAACTTTGCTGTGAAGTGAGTGCAGTGTCTGCTGAGCTGCAGCTGTGTGAGGGCACCAGCTGCTTTCTCTATCGCTCCCCAGCAGTGGCGGCTGACTGGGCCTGGGGATGGCCAGGGTGAGCCGAGAACCTGTCTCAGCTGCAGGGGCAGCTCTCGGGACTCACTCTGAATCTCTGCTCCCGGCCCCTTGGGAGCTCGTCCTCAGTTCCTTGGGTGAGAGGCAGGGGAAGAAAGGAAGCCGTGTCCGGAGCACAGGGCAGTGTGAGGCAGGGACACCCGGGCTGTCAGGCTGGAGAGGCCCAGCTGACAGGGCTGTTAGAGCCAGTGTAGTGGGCAGGGTTTGTGTAGCCAGAGTGGCAGCAGGTCTAGCCGGCCCTTGGCTGGAACGGGGTGAGAGGAGACTCGGCAATGGCGCTCCCCCAGCACTGACTCTCCTTGGCTGTCATAAGGGGTGGAGAGGTATGAGAGCCAGGGGCGTGTGTCACATTTGGGTCCATGGGGCAGAATGGCCAAGACTGGCTGCTCTGAGGTCCTTGTGCTCCATTCCCTTCCCTTCCAAATCAAACCATTTAACACAAGTTCAGCTTCTCACTTCTGGCCTTTTCCCCAGCCCAGGGTCTGCTGCAGGGACCTGGCTACCCCTACAGGATTCCTGTCCACAGCTCATGTGCCTGGGCCTCCAGCCGACCCTCTGTGCTCTCTTCTCCTTCCCAGCCTGCTCCCAGCAGTACTGCACTGAGCCTGAGTCACACATGAACCGGCTGCTTTCCCCTGCCGGAGCCTGCCCTCTCCCTGTGCTCTCACGCTCACTAAGCACTTGCTGGCTCCTGTGAGGACCAGGGCATCTCCAAGCTGTCTGATCTCTGCTCCACAGCTGCAGCTGATCAGCCAGAGATGGGGCTGGACCCAGTTCCCGTTAGAGGACCAGTCACCCTCTGACAGGTTCCTTTCTCCTAAGTGAACCCCGTGGGTGCTCTTTTCTCCCCTCTCACCAGGCTCCTTCCTCTCACTCTCCTTTGCCCTGTGCAGGCCCCACTGACGGTGGATGTGAGTGTCTGAGGGATCCCCACACTCTCCAAGAAGGAGAACGGGGCCTTTGTGAGCTGGGAAGGGAAAGTTCTTCCCTGGTGAGACGCCCCCTGGCCATAAGACAGGAGCCTTGGGCCAGGCTGTTCCATTGACTGCAC